>AXCM01000527.1:0-66338 GCA_000473375.1 Anopheles culicifacies | reverse complement strand
CCATCTCATTTAGTCAGCTCAAATGGGCTACATTTAGAAGAAAATTACTGCTTGCCATCAGCAACACTGTTCCTTCTAGGCGAGCTTCTATAAATCTACGCTTTTAAGTACGTTCGACCGATCTCTTCCGATCCTCGGCTCAAAAACCCACCATTTCGCGACGCATCATATTTTTTTACGACGCTGGTGAAAATTCAAAGTCATTTTAAATTGGCATTTTACTTTACCGTCAACCAAACGACGGTTCCAAGAAAGAAGAAGAAAAAAAACGGAAGCTTTCTATAAATCAGCGTCCTTCAGTGGCGCTAAATGAAATGGTTTCGCCCACAAAGCTGGAGGGACAGAAACAATATATTCCGAGCATAAATTTAATCGTGCCCGAAACGGACACGTCCCCTTCCTTGTGCTGAGTGGTTCACCGTCGCCACCAACACCACCTCAACCGCTTTTCCTCCCAAACGGGTGCTGCGGTAATGAAGAAAAGTGAAAACCATTAAAAGACACATCATCATCGTATTTCGTAGCGTCCGCACCGTTCGCTTTATCTCTCGAAAACCTCTCATTTCCCGTGCGCTTTTCCGCAGTAGAACGACAAAGTGTGTCCCTTTTTTTGGCGAAAAGTTGTAGGACAAATAAACAAAAAAAAAGCACAGTGGTCTATTTCACAGGCTGACATTGCTGGACATTGCTTACGAAAGTGTATTTTATCACACTTTCCACACGCACACACACCCAAAGAACCATGGTCACGGCCAATGAATCACTTTCCCGGAGTATGTACATATACGCACACAACAGGCATGATGTTAGGGGTCTATTTTCCACAAATTTTCCCTCCATCCTTGTACACAATGCACGAAACAGAGATGGCAGTTGCTGCCGTGTGATGGATTGATCACTTTTTTTGTGTTGGTACGACCCAAACGATTGCGTACCTTAAAGCTGATGCATTATTTCAGCAAGGACACACTGATAAAGATTTAATAGTATGTGTAAAAACAAGTTTGATTTATAATAAATAACCCTATTAAAACTTTTTTCATTTCTTCTCAACACTTAACACAAATCTAAGATGAGTAAAGTCACTGGTTGGGTTGGAAAATATTTCTAAAAAAAAAACATACTTCACATATTTTTCGGAAAAACATCCAACCAGCTTTAAGTGAGCATATGGTAACGAAGAAACATCCAACATACATTCCTTCTGCTGAGGTTCACATTTTCCCTGGCAAGATACCTTTTAACATGCCAACACCTTGCAGTGCTGCATGCTGCACAACAATAGCTGCTACAGGGCTGGGAATGGGAAATGGAGAAAAACAAAAAAATTTATCGCTCTTCACCATCGCCTTTAGTGCCTTTAGTGCACACATTGTTCACTTTCATCCCCGTGCATCAACTCCTTGCTCACATCATCCCAAAACACCCTACGAAACAGTGCGGGTGATCATGATGAGATGCATCCTTCATGTAGCTCCACACACAAGAAGAAAAAAAGAAGGAATGCACACCCCCACACACCCTTTTTTGTTATTTTTACACACCTTTGGGTGAAATATATTTGCCTCGTCTGATGGGAAAAACTTCTTTACCTTTTTCCCGTTTCGATAGAATGGAAGCTACATGCTTTCGAAAAAAGATTTTTACTAAATTGCTGTAGTGATTCGTGTGCTGATGGTGTTCGTGCGGCTAGAAGGGATATGCATCTTCATCAACCGTGTGTGCATCATCATCATGATCACCATCATCGTGCAGACGAAAGGTAGTATATAAGGTGCAGCCAGCAATGATGATGAGTTTTCCACTCCCTTTCAGCTCATTTCGAAACTTGATTAAAACAAAATATTTTCTCTCATTTTTAAAGAGATATTTTCCAAAACCAACCGTTACTTAAGGGTGAGCTTTTATCTCTGAAAGTCCTTGCTCGTGTTTCAACGTGGAGGTGTGTGTGTGTTTTACTTTGTAACACAATTTATCGAACATTCAACCTTTCCGCTTTTATATGGTCATGGATTCGATGAGATGACTTTCCCAGCCCAATGCAGTGAGGAGTATGTATGTGCTGTAAATGTTAACAACTTCAATCAAAAATCCATTCACCAGGACGAAATGGGCGAGACAAACCGTTGGGATGTACGTCCGGGAAACGGGCTGTCATATGGTTGGTATTGATTTTTCCGCCCACCTTTTGATACTATCGAACTTTATACCGACCATCAAACCCTATACACAGGGAAACGTAACGTGGGAACGAAGGAAAAACCCCATACGGAGTGTATTGAAATGATTCCAATCTAGATCAATCCTGCTGCTCGGTCTCGGGATTAAGAGGATTCTGAGATTTAAATTTCACAAATTGATAGTTTTCCAGCGTTCCGATTTTACAACTCCGATCGATCTTCATGTCTCGTCTGAAGATGTCGAAATGCGAGTTCTCTGCGAGTGTAACTGGAAGCTGTAACTCGGTACCTGCTCCAGGTTTGGATACCTTTTTATACAGCTACAACTTAGTTTGATTGCAGTTTGCGTTGCTTACCTGAAACGAAAAGGAGAGAGAGAGAGAGAGAGAGATCCAGAACGGTACATTAGAATGTATTCAATTAATTGCAGCCCGTAATTCAATGCAAGTAATGGAACTCCAGCAACGTACAGCGTAAGCGTACTACTTATCATATCCCACGTTCAATCGATTGCAACTGTAATCCTCAAATTCAATCTACGCTGTGCTTAAACAATTGCATTGCATCGAGGAGAAACATCTAACTTATGTCGTTTGACACCAACCCCCCTCCTAAGCATGCAGAGCACACATCTTCAGCTTGATAAATCAATGATTACGATAAACTAATGGAAATTGGAAAATTACGATCTGCTGCTCCGAATGCAGTCACGCATTGCTTGGTCTCATTTGCACGTAATTGTTAACACGTTTGCCAATGGCTACCTTCCAACCATCATCTTTCCCCGGCCCACTTCAAGAGCTGGGACACGGGACATTGTGACATTTCCGAAATGCCTTGGTGACTCTTTTGATTTCCCCACGGGGCGTTACACTTCACGGAATGCTACAGTTGGTGGGACGGTGGTTGTGTGTTTAATGAAGGTACTGATTGCCTTCATCTGGCCGGACGACCGTCAACAACCGATTTGACGTTTGACCGTTGACCGTCCGGTGCGCAACAATTAATTACATGATAAAATTTACTTACGTACTCGGACCAGAACAAGTCGTGCGTGTAGCGAGCTAGGTGGAGAAATATTAACGAATCTACTAACGGCGCTAGGTCCTTTTGTTCGATACATACAGGCAGGTTTGTCCGAACGTACAAGAAGTAGGTGGAGATGCACGGGCGCTCGGAAAGCAACACCGCACAAACTATCCAGAATGCAGTTTGCAGTTGATTGGATTGGTTTCTGTCGGTGCTGTCGGCCGGTACACCCGAATGTGTACAGTTATTTGCCACTTTCGGGACTGGCAACTCCAAACCCTACACCCGCCGGCGAGAGGGGGTGGGAGTTGTGTCGACAACAAAAGCGACCCAACTTCTCCAGAATTCTGCCGACGAGTGATGCACTCAAACGCTAAGACCGCACACGAACTAGAGCCACTTACCTTCAGCCCCGTGGGTACGGCACAATTTTGGGGGCCCTTCGTGTTCGTGTAACTATGGTTCTTGTCCAACACGGGAGAATCAATCGCATCCAGCAGTGTAACCCACCATTGTTTGGGACTGAGTACGCAGCCGGAACGTGTGTTTTCCAATCCGGCAATCGCAATCAATGTCGTACACATGATTGCACTGGAATAATTAGAACCGAAGGGCTTCCGGAGTAGTGCCAGCCCTCGGAGATCCCACTCCTCGTTAGGATCTCGACCCAGGGAAGCTTGAATCGATTTCAAGATGGATGCAGTGGCTGTAAAGCACCCATCGTAGTGGCACCAATATATCTCACCACATGGAGGTAGAGCTTCGACAAATTTCTGACAGGTCTTAAACGTCATACGCTGCTAGTACACTGTGTGCGGTTTGCTACAATTGTTCGTATCCTTTCAACACGCTTCACAAACGATGGATATCAAATAACAAACACACACTCACAAAACTGAGGTTTTGAAAAAGCAATCCTTATCACAAACCGTATTGTTATCGCATTCGGATAACGATAACGTGTCTAAGTAAGCAAGACCCTTCTAGTCAGAGTTTGCTGGAATACAATATTTTTGCGACCCGTTATCAGATGGCGTACGACCTCACCGAATTACCTCACGGACGGATTACTGCGGTGCAATTGTACCGCAGTCTTGATGATGTCTCACAATTGAACAATGTAACGCGTCACCTTCTCGATTCGGCAGTCTTCTGTAATCTATGTTTCGCGTGGATGACCAGTAGAACTACAATCCGGTTGATGTCATGTCATTCCACCAAACATTCATACAAAAAAAAGCTTATCGCTATGATATGCACAAAAACTCGTCTAATAAGCGATGAGTCAGTGGGACTTTTATGTATCCCTTGCTACAACACCAAGCAATGTTTTTAAAGTGTCTACTAAATGTTTCCTTCCCGCTCTCCTTTTTTTTTGGATGGGCCAACATCAAATTAGTGTCGATCAATATTCAAATGATACTGTGTACCACAACGAGGGCCACAAAATCTTGCGCGCCGTGCATGCGAGTGTACTCAAGCTTGTGGTACATACTCCACATGGATGATATAACGATTTATGTTTTATTCAACAGTTTAAGTGAAGCTTCATCACCAGTGCCCGGGCGTTAATAAAATATAACGCCGCCTGCCAGTGTCTCTCAAGACACCCAGTCGCCCGCTCCTCTGCTGTGGGATGGCATTAGCCTGGCATGTTTTAAATGTCGCACATCCAACCACCAACGAACCCAAGGCGCAATACGGACGCACCGTGATAAGCGGTGTGAATTAAATCAAATTAAGACGCTCTGGAGGTGATAAACACCCCAAAGGCACTAGCGAACACATGCGCGCACGCTTGTTCGATTTTGACTTTCGGAAAACACTACCGACAGGCTCACGCGTCTTACATTTGCTCCACTGCGGTCACAGGTCACCGCCGCAAAGTGCCACCATTCCACGGTCCATTTTATTATTCATGAGGAAATTTTATGCGTTTTTAGCATCGCACACTTCGCACCACCTGTCAAATGTCATTTTTCCGTCCGCTTGACGTTTTGGCAAAAATGTGGCTCTTCGTGCGTTAAGGACAATTGCAGAAGCATCGGGGAATTGGGGGCACATGTTTACTTTAATCATGGCCATTATTTGTTTCCATCGCGCAAGGAATGAAAAATTAGAAAACGCAACAAATGCCCACGAAACGTACGGAAGGGCATCCTAATGTCCGAAAGTTGCCCCCGCAAAAAAAGAAGCGGTCACAAATCATTGGTGCTGGCGAACGTTCGCGATTCTCGGTGTCCTACAATTTATAGGACGAATGTGGAGAAAATTGCCAAAATTAATGTCAAACAATAATCGTTTTCCTTCCCGTTTTTCGCTCCACCGCATTTTGCTCCCTTATTTGCTTCCCCATCGTACGCGAGGGTGGACCGTTCGGTGTAGTAAGTGATTTGTAGGTTGTAGGCTGGTTAGACTCGGAAGCATTTATGTTGGGGGTATTTTTTCCATCCTCCAATGAAGGTGAATTATGATCATCAAAGGTGTTTTTTTTCCTTCTTTTGCGAGCATAACTGATGAAGCGTTCCAATGCGAACCACAATTGATTACGTTAACATCACAACATTTGCCATTGGGCCTCATCAGCAACGGTGCAAAAACTTTCCATGGAACGTTTATTTAATTTAATACTTTTTCACACTGCTGTGGAAAGGAAAATCGTGATAAATTCGTTTAGCGTTAAAATAGTCCTGGTCCAACTGTACCGATGTCCACGGCTAATAAAGGTATCCTGCTATTAAGGGACATTTTTTTCGGAGAAAAATCATCCAACCATAGGAAACACCTTGGCAACGCGCTCTGTTTGTGGTCCTTTCTCCCAGTTTCCTGCCAACGTCCTCGCGTTAAAGACCGTGTCAATAAGAGTGAAGGTAAGTTTAAATTGTATTACAACTTTCTTGCGTCCTGATTGAATTAATCAGTGCTTTTCATGCTTGGTCCGGTGAGTTCTCCCAGTGCGAAAGGATCTCTCCCGCCCCATTTGGGATACTGGTGGGTGTATTATTTTTATGCTCATGTGTGGCATTGATTTCTCTCACCGTGTGCGTGTGTGTGTGTTTGGGACGGGACCCATTAAAAGTTACCATCTGATGTAGGTTGAGTTAAAATGGCTTGTTCGAGTTTGAAATTTCGACTGACGTTTATTGCATATCAGCACGTGTGTTGCTGGGAGTTGCGTTAAAAGCTTGCGTCCCAGGAGTCGCACACAATCACACCCCCACCAAGCTGATATCGCCTGCTATGACGTTCAATTAAGAGTGCTACGTACCGGTGAAGTTAAGTGCTTCGTACACTCCCCGGAATTTGTACATCCACCCTAAAGAATTAATCGACATTCCTTCCAGACTGCTCTTAACTTCATTAAAATTTGTCTTAAAATGTGCGTTATTTTTCATTGTTAATTACAGAAAGCGACACTTATACACAAAAAAAACGACAAATAAAGCTTATTTTCGGATAAAACACACACACAAGAAAACGGCAAGAAGGCTGGCAGGATAAATCGGTTTCGATTATTTCTCCCAGGACGCGTAATAAATGTACCGTAATGAAGCTAAGATTAAGACGAGCGGGAAAGCGTTCCGATACGCTCGAAATCTCGAGTTTCGCATCGTGCCATGAAAAATGATCGATATCGTGTCATCGTTTGTAAGCTCGCGCTATTCACTACCGATTACCCAAGACTCCTCGCACAAAAAAAAAAAACTGTGGCAGTGAGCGGAACGCCTGAAATGTTTGATTGACATCATTTTGCTTCCGTTTGTGGAGATGCTGTTCTTCCCTTTTGCATCGCCAAGCTTGAAGGATGAGAAGTTTGTCACCGGCATCGATCGATCTGGGAAAATCGGTTCGGGAAATTCCCACGCGCACAATTGTGACTTTTGCTTGGGAACGGGGAGGGACGATGGGAAATGGAATTATAAATCGGCAAGTAATTTTACGCTCAAAATCACGAACCTCTGCAGTGGCATAAGGATATTCGAGTTGGATTTTCCACCGCCCCCTGTAATGTCCGGCACCGTTCGCTTTTCTTTTGCCGGCTTGCTCCTGACAAATGGCATCATCATCATAATCATCATGGTTCGGTACATGGTTCGGTAATGAAACAGCTTCGATAAGATGAGCTAATTTTTAACATTGCAGTGGAAAGAATCGACACACGCACACACCGAATGAAATAAAGCACGTAATCAACAGTCATCCTACAAGACAAACGGGACAAGCGATGTTCACTCTAGCCATAACTCGGCCGCTCCTCCACAAAACAATGTGCGGAACCCATCGTCACATGTGAGTCGCTAGTTGTTGGTTGACGACGATTTGTTCAACCTAACGACCGAACAAACACCAAAATGCCCGAAACTCGTGCTCCAAACTCAATTCGTAACAACCCAACGACCAGGATGTACGGTTATGTTTATGAGTCCCTGGTCTTTGGTCAACCGTGGTCAGCTTCCGAAAACCTCAGCTCAGGGGATGTTGTTTTCAGGGAAACCCATCGCACACATACACGCCCCAGGATGACCCAGCTAAAACCCGGATGAATGATGTATCCAATAGTAACACACTATCACACTTCTCGTCTACCGAAATTGTGCGTTACACTTTCCGTACCCGTCAGCAGAAAACCTCACCATGTTCACCAGTTTCCTCTTGTTCCGGACATTGCATGCAGTTGACAGTGACCATCATCCTGCGGATGGTCATCGTCGTCCTCGTCGTCATTCGGTGTCCCTTTTTAGTGTGGTAAGCGAATCTGTCGGTGATGTTCGTGGTTCACCAACGTTTTGACGCAGCCCACGCCCTTCAAAAACAGCCCACGCAAGGACAATGGATGGACACATGGTACCTACAAATAGCGGCCCCATCCACATCCCAGCGTACATCCTGACTAGAATGCGAAAAAAGGTGTTTCAACGGCAACAGCGGAAAAGAAAAAGCCTTAGCAGGAGTCAAACCATCATCACATGGACTTGGACTTGGGGAAACCACCCCAAAGGACACTTAATAATGGTGAGCGCAGAAAAAAAACAGGAAAAACTTACGGAAACCCAAAGCAGCTCGCCCTTATTACTGGTATGTTATTTTTATTACTTGTGAAAATGACGACACACTACTACCACTGCCGGCCGGCAACTACAAGGATGTTTATTTATTTTTGTCTTCATTATAACTGTCCCGCCACAGCAAATGGGTGTCGTGGGGCCGAGGAAGTCAGCACACAAGATTTCAAGCGATTTGCTGTTCTACTGTCTCTCGCCACTGTTTATGACAGCAATTAAACGTGACACTTTCGACAAGGCTCGAGCTGGTTCTCGTTTGTATGTTTGGTGTTCCCGTGCTCCAAAACTCTCGCCCTCTGGTCGAGTCGTGTGTGAGAGGGTTTCCTCGGAACACACACACTCACAAAGGGATACAAGTAGAACGGGAACTCCACTCCTTTCAGCCACCGATTTATGGGTGGACAGATGGCGTGTGAATTATAACTCCTACGCGCTCGCGTCTACACCACACAAACTTATGTCCGTGCGTGGATGTGTGTGTGTGTACAAGTGCCGGGGAGCCCTTTAGAAGTCTTCTCCTATTTCACAACGGTTTCGCCTTCTGTTTGGGTGTCGGGTGACATTTGAATCATTTACGGTCGTAAAACGTTCCCAGCACCGGGTAAAGGTTGTCTTCACCTGCTCGTACGTATGTACCGCCCCGGGGATAGTGCACTGGGCGGGCGAAAGTAACAAAAAAAGGATACAGCATAGACGGGCGAGTAATATAAGAACGTGCTGACAGCAGCAGTCACTCGTGTCACAAGTTCTTACGTGCAGACTTTATGAGCTCACTGGCACTGTATGAAGACACCGACAGAGCAGCACATGAGCAAATGTTAAAAACGAAGGCTCAGTTCGAAATCGATCCAAAAATGTCTGGGCTACTCCTCGAACTTCCGATCGGTATTCCATTCGTGCTGCGTCCAATTGACAGTGTGGTCATGTCCCGACACTCTATCTCTTCTGGCGCACCGGAGAGATAACTAGTAAGCTGATAAATTAATTACCATACACACCAGAAGCGAATAGCCGCTAGGAATCCTCCAAAAATCTTGATGGACAAATATCCGCAGTGGACGAACCAATAAGCTCTTTCTTTCCTCGTAGAGATGAATAATAATTAGTTCCAAAAATTATTCTCCACATGTGTGCGGGTTCATAGGTATTGCTGATACAGACAGGAGACACGTTCTGCTCTGATGATTAAATGGTGGACTTCATCTCCGTTGCCAACCTCGTAATCAGTTCCATGCCGCTCGAAGGTATTGGTGTAGCCTCGCTCTGTACACGGAGATCACATACACCGAGATCAAAGTTCATGTTCGCCGAACACACAGGCTTGATTCTGGATGCTGGAAGGAAAAATTAATACCACATGCACGATGGCAGGCAGACTCCGGATCAGCAGTCAGCTCGCCTTGTTGCCAGTCGCCTTCCAGTCGGGCGTGAAAATGTATAGGGAATGTAATTACCAAATTGACTAAATCGCTCCTACGGTACGTCGATAATCCGGAGATTAATTTGAAGCGGCTGCAAAAGTGATGCTGCACGCGAGATGGAAGGCTTTTTTTGCCTCCACCGGAATACGGGCTTAGTGAAATCCGTCTTCGTTTCCACCCTGGTGGAGGAATGAAGGTTAAAAGGCTTGACGTGAAATATTGGTCCCGGTTGTGTTGGGTAAGGTCTTGAGTTCAAATCGGCAGGAGCAAAAAATGGCATCCGCCTCCGTATAAGCCTCTTGACAGTATCATCTTATCAGTTTCACCTATGGCTGGTTGGGTCGTTTCGTTTGAAGTCCCATTGGCTTAAAGGCCGCCAGGGTTCGTCAAGGTAAGGGAAATTAATGATAATTGCTGGCTAATGGCACATCATCACACATACACAAAAAAAAGAGTCGGTCCAACATCCCTCCGATAGACACTTTCATCTACACCCGAACCTACCTTTAATGAAAACGAGCTGAATAACACATATTCTGTACGTGCCTTCCTTTGGCAAAACCGCAACCAACAATTGTAGCTCAGGTTTTGCTACAAAACGGGGCAAGGAGAAGAAGAAAAAAAAACACACAGTCCCCAACAGCAAAAGACGCACAAAGACATATGATAATGAGACGCCAAATTAATACACTCGCTCTTTCGCTCCGCATCTTGCGGACGACGACCAGCCTCCAGACTTGGACGACCTAATCAAATTACTCCCGCAGTGGAAAAATGGACAGCCACGCTTAGTGGTTGCGGTTGGCGAGCACTAAGATGAGAAGCGTTACCGCAATCACCACTTCTTCCAATCCTCCCCCCTCAAACCGCACACTTTCCGTTCACTAATATAGCCATCCCCGAAAAATGCCGCCAGGAGGATCATTAGAAGGACTTTTGCCAATCGTTCGTGCGGAATAAATGAAATGACACACGTAAGGATGACTTCCGTTAAGCGGACGCCCATTGGCACAATTACTGGGCTCCACTTGAAACATTAAGCTACCACTTCTTGGAGCCGGGTTTAGCTCGCTGAATCGGAAGATTTTTCTCTTCCGGTGGGTTTGGACTTTGGCTCGTACAAAATGCCGATATGCTTATCGTGTGTGGGAATCTGTCAGCTGTGTGTGGATTTTTAACCAGCCACCAGAACAGATTTATAGCCAAACAATGGGCAACGGCAAAATCAACTCCCTGAACTGCCATATTGTCCGCCTTGGTTGATGGTGGGCACCATTATGAGCTTTCCCTTCAAGGGTTTTGTTGATGAAGGCAAAGAAAAAAAAACACATTGGACAGCTCATCCGTTTCGGAACGCAAAAGTTAAAGCTTGCAGAGCATTTTTGCTCGTTCATCATAATGGGTACGAGATGCTAATATCAAATCCAAACATTCCCCAAAAACCAAGAACCTTTGCAGGAGAGCATCGGTATGTGAGAATCTTGGTGGACACAAAAAACAACCGGGACAAACACTCTTATCATTCACCATTGGCACACATTCCCCACTCTCCGTCCGGGGTAAGAGATATGTTTACCATTTATATATTTCTTCTACCCCGATATCCTTCCACAGCTGTCCGTCGCCACAAACAAGGACGTGAATGGCTCTATGACATATTTTCTGTATCCCATTTCAGCTCCACCCACAACCCACAAGCCTGGGACTGGAGGGATGAAATGTTTGCGTGTCCTCTTTCGGGACGGAATGATTCAGACGCGTCAAGCCAACGCCATCCATCCTTCACGCCAGTGACGTCGTGTCCTTTCCCTTCCTCGGTCATCTTTCGATCTCCGTCCCCATCTGCCGAAAGTTGGAAGCGAAAAATAAAACAATCAACAGCCGGCCTAGTTCCCGTCGTAACTCCCGGGCAGAAGTTTCGCCTAGAATCACCCCCACCAAAAATTCATCCTTCACACCCGTAAGTGAGAGTTGGCTGCGTGCTGTTTGTGGAGAGTGTGCGACTTTTCGGGTCCTTTTTGGCACTCTAATGGGCATTTAGCTCACCCCCGTGCGGACAAACACCGGACACAATCGGACGAACGTGCTAACGTGTCCTGTTCTAGAAGTGTGTGTGCGTCGGGGTGCTATAGCATATGCCTACAAGGCAGACTCATGCCAACAACGAGCTTGTTGTTCATTTTGAAACTGACTAAAGCTTTCGTCCTGCCCTACGCCCACACGGGAAAAAGCTGTTCTACGGCCGTTTAGCCAAAAACACGTAAGCCTTCACTTCCTGACACGAGGGACACACAAAAGGCGACTCGTTTTGTTGCTCTCATCGTTGTGTTCCAGCAATCCCAAGAGCAGGAATCTTTCACTTGAATCCAGTCGCAACGCTTAAACAGTAGAATGGGAATATTTAATTTCTTATGGCTGGATGTCGTTCCAAGTGGGATCATTATAATATTTTATGTGCTATAACTCCTCTTCTTTCTATTATTATAACCTCTGATAGTCAAGTCTTCCAGAATACCTTGGAGAACGAACTAATCTAACGCCATCTTGAATACACTTCACACACAAAAACGAAAAACAATTGGACAGAATATTTCCAACTGTCAAAACAAAACACTCAAATTCGTTCGTAAAACAATCATTATCGTAAAGTGAAATTATCATATCAATAGTTGCTACCCCATTGGAGGCAGCTGGCTTAAAAACATTCTGGCGCTACACTAATATTTTTCACAATTTATTAAACACATACCACCCAAAACCGGGCGAGTAACAAACAAAAAAACAAATTGGCAACAGCTTTGCCTGTGAGCGTAGCTCGTTTCTAACGAAGCAAAGAGCGACTAATCGTTGGTGATAAACATTTCCACTTGAATGGGAACGCTGGGCAGGAAGTACCAACCAACGAAGCCAAACGTAAAATAACAGACTCATCTTTTGGCAGTTCGCGAAAATCGCACCGTAGTGTGGAGGTTTCGCTTTTCTTTTCCCCCATTCCGTGCAGGAAAAATGGAAAATCCGAGCACCTCCCAGGCGCCAATCGTTTGCACGCGTTTTCTACAAAAGCTTATCAGGATGAAGAAGCGGTCGGTAAATCTGGAATCTTTCCATCCCCGGCCACGGTGTGCGATCAACAATTGAAAGTTTTCCAAAAAGGCAACTGCCATGTCTTTTTTGTTGAATCTTTCCAGCACTTCAAATCTGTACGAGCTGAGCGCACAAAAACACCGTAAACATGCACTCGATAAAAATCTTAATCTTTTGAGATATGATATTAATAATTTTCCCTGCAACTACAGCTTTTCGCGGCAGCGGGTATCTCCTTCGGGGCGTGCCAGAAAGTGGCAACATTTGCGCAAATGGGATGAAAACTCCACACTCGCGATTCCCGCTAGATTCCATGCCAGAACAGAACGTCAGGTGCCTTGGTGTGTTTGTTGCCGTTTTCCAAGCGACTAGAGTGGCAAGAGACACTGGGAAAAGGGGTGCAGTTTTTTTTTTTTTTGTTCAGCAGCTTTTCCTACTTCGGTTGAAATTGCGCGACAGGAAAAGCTTTCCGCTGGCGCACAGCACGCACGTGTACAAATTGCGTCTCGAGCGGGAGGCCCGATTCGATGAGAAGTGACGCTGGCAACTCGTTTCTATGCCATACGAACCCAAGGCTACGAATGCGAACAACATCCTTTTGCCCATCTCCGCCACATCCTTACGCTGACATGAATCTCGTCGGATAAGTTTTTTTTTTTGGCTTTCTCCATGATAACTCCATGAGAGAGAGAAAGGAAAAAATCCAGAAAAAAATGTACTCCAACCTCATCGTGAAAAGCGAAACGCATTGAGTCAGCAGAAAATGTTTCGGCATCCAAACGGGCCACCGGGAGCTACACACGGGCGCGCGTATACTTCCCACATGCAAACATGAAGCTTGCCAAGCCCTGCCAAAGGATGCTGTGCGTCCATGTCCATGTTCACTGTTTGTTGCGAGGTAGTTACGAATTGAATGGGTAGAAAGGGCGGACCCAGTACGAGTGGCATGAAATTTATATTTATGGTGTATACTTTGCTGGCAGCGTACTTCACTGTTTGGTAGAGCGCACAAGTGAAAAAATATCCTTTCCCTTCATACTCGTGTGCCAGTTCGGGTAGACCCCTTTGGAGGGTGGGGGAGGCGAATATTATTGGTTGCTTGGTTGCCACGAGTTCGAAGGAAAGTCTGCCGCTGTCGTTGGCGTTTGCACTTGCAACGCGGCGGGACTGACAACTTTGCACCCACGTGGAAGGTGGCCTGCCAGTATAAGCAGTATAGAACCTTTCCCCCATGTCCTTTATACGCTCGCTCCATTTCCCGATGAGCTGACTTACTTACGGACCAACAGTTTTCCCCCCAAAACGTCACTCTCTAGGGGGAGAGGGGGGGGGGGAAGAAGTCTGTAGGAAAAGTGAACCCTGTTGCTGACCCAGAACCTCCTCCTGCATCTTTACCCCCACAGTTTTTGGACAAGGTTTCAAACGCAACAACGCACTGAGAACTGGGTCGTAAAAATGAGTTTTTTAAAGTACGTACGCGCGCATACTCTCTGCTTTCTGCTTTATTTTTACAAACCTTTCTCTCACACACACGCATTCCAAAGAGCTAAAAGGGAAGCCACTTCGGCATAACTTTGAAGCGGAGTGTATATAACGGCCAAACCCCCCCCTAATGGGAGCTCACCTCTGAGGCAAAACTCCCGGAAGTGGTAAACCGTGTGGGTGCGAACGACGTGTGGTTCCGCCACAAGTGGTTACACTTTTACCTTTCCATAGTGTGTGCGTGTTTTGCTGCCTCTTTCTATTGTTTTCTTTTGGGATTGTTGTTTTTCCTTAGCTTCCGAGAGCATATAAGGACTAAAAGCTTGGACTTTAATAAACTACACACTCTAAAGGATCCTTAACTCCGGTGGAAGAGAAGGACGAAAAAGAAAGGCACTCCGAAACTGTATTCCTCCCAAGGGTTAAAGATGAATAATAAGCGGAACCGGATTACGATGAGTGAAATTTATGAAGTTCAAGGTTATGGGCTTTATGAAGGATTCTGAACTCCGGATGCGGGCCTTGAAAGTGTGGAGCACAACACATCAGCAACAAGGAGAGTTATGGGAGAACTTTTTGGTTTTGTCTATTGAAGCAGTTTTCCGTTTTTCCGGGTTCTGACATGATGTATGAGACGAAAGGATTTATGGGCTTTTTTAGTCAGAATTGTTGAAGAAATTAGCAAAGGTGGGTATTAAAATAGTTAACTCTCGTTAAGGTCCAAATTTGGTGGAAACTTTTATTAAAGAAATTCGTCCAATTCTAGAGAGAAAGTTTAGGAAAGCCAAGAAGGAGCGTTTTTTCGAATTGTTCATAAGAAGAATGCCTGAAAAGGATTAAAAACAGCCCATTCAATATTTAGTCAAAATAATAAGTGAAAGTCTCAATAATTCTTGATTTTCGTCTAGAATTGGAAATCTGAGGGATCCCTTTTAGAAATTTCACTACACATGAGGTTAATATACTTTGAACGCATTTCATTTTCATGTTCTGTATTGCTTCTTTGTGTTAAAAATGGGAATCAACGTAATCTCCCAAATATTTCCATCATCATAACAGTTCCCCACTCCAAATATGCCACAAAACGATGTGCGATTCAATTTATGAATTACTTTAATGGGTCGCAAATGAAACATTCCCAGTTTTTTTTTTCTGAAAACCTCACGACGAACCCAAAAATAATTCTTCGCTGAGCAATTCCAGGAGGGAGACGGCCAACATGCATCATGTGGTTGAATTTGGACTTGTTTTTGCTTCTAATTCCAAATTTTGACTATTCAATGCGCACAAGTGTTTTCCAGCTGTTGTAACACCGGTGTTTGATAACTTTTTTTTTCTTTGTGCAAAGTATACTCCCCTCGATCAAGCTAGAACATCAACCATTTTATGTGCCGTTTCCTCCATGTTGGAATTATTTCGTTCACTAAGTCATCACTCCGAACATGGTCTTGTTTTTTTTTTTTGTTTTGTGTACGTTTGTCTTTATCCGGCCACCATCGACCATGGTGGTAACTAATTTATTCCTCCATTGGGGCTTTTTTACCCAACTGTAGGCTCGTCTGTATGGTTTTACCAGAAAAGTAAAAAAACACACCAAACCCAACTCTATCGTGCCACCGGATCATTTACACCAAAAACGCATTTCTGTGCAGAAGGTTAAGCGAACCCGTAAACAAAACAAAAAACTTCCGTACACAAAATAAAGACGAGTCAAACGGAAAAGAGGTTTTGTCTGACATACATCCCTTCCAATGGGAACGTTTTTCATTTCAGAACGGGGGTGAGAGTTTTTTGGGGGGTGCTAAAACAAAGCGTCCAAATGCGAGAAAACTCTCCTACCCCAGTTCGGTTCGAGTTCCGGCAATGGATAAGACCCAATCCAAGCACCAAAACGGTGACGACTGCTATCTATCCATCTTGTAATGTATTTTTTTCTCTCTACTCGCGATTTAGGGGTTCATGCTTTCGTTCTCTATTTTATGTTGCCTTTATTTTTTTCATTTAATTTTCCATGCCCCCGCCATCGTTTTGGCAAACGCAGCAAGTTGCTTCTTGCAAGCGAAATGCGGCCACAAAAGTTCTCTATCTATTTACGCCTTGGTTCTCTACCACAAGTAATTAACATTTTAATGTATTTTGACTGGTGGACAAGCGGTGTGCCAAGGAGAATTTTTGCGCTTCGATGCGTCCTCTGCAGCTTGGAACCTTTGACGCCCCATTCGTCATTTCGCTTTGAGGTCCATACCATTGTATATGTTTGATGTTTCCCTGCAGCATGTTCTACCCTTCAAACTCATCAAAAGGCGTGGTCTCTCGCGCGGTAGCTGCCGGAATTGAAAGACGCCATCAAAATGGTTTGTATATACATGCACATAAATAATAATTATCCCTAGGAGAGACACAAGCCCAAAATGCACCGTACAATGCGTCATAAAAGAGGTGGGTGCGAGCGATGAGGTGGTTGTAACAAGCATAAACACATGAAACATGAGCGTGTGTTTTGTGTACGTGAAACCAGGGAAGGTAAAAGAAAGCAGGGGAAAAAACACAAAATGTAGATTGAATTTCAATGACTTTGAACTTAATATTAATGAGCCACAACTATCGTTCCGCGGGGCAAGGCTATGCGATACAGTGGCTTTGATTAATTTTCACTGTGATTTTTGTCAAAGCAAAGGCACGGTTTGGAATGAGTTTTTTTTTTTTTTTCTAGAGAAAAGAAAAGACTGCACTCAAGGAAATGGGTGATTAAATCATGTTTTTGCTTTTGATATACGACCCTTTGGGAATAAACAAAAACAGGCACCCTCCTTCGTATAATAACAACGATGAAAAAAGCCCGCAGACTGCTAAAGGAAGATATGGAAATTTTTGGGACTAGCCGGTCCACACGCGAATGGGGCGCGAAGTATTGGAAAACATTCTTCGGGACCTGCTGGTAGATGGGAAGAAAGTAACATGGGAGACGCTTGTGCGTTGACTATTTATTTGTTTTAATGTGTCTCTATGCGTGTTTTTGGGTTCGGAGGGGTCTCTTTTGTTTGATTATTAGTGATTTATTTGCCTATTGTTTTTTCTATGTGGGCAAGGAGGGAAATGGTGAAAATTTATGGTGCCAAACAAATCGAAAGCAAGCAAATCAACCGTTTGGGATAGTTTCTCTAGAATGCAATGCAAACATGTATTAAAGCTGCAATGGTGGAATGAATTATAACTCTATTTTCGTACGCAAGTCATTTCGATTTGAAAGGAACACGTGCACGTGTGAGACAGTGAAAAGAACCGAAAGCAAATGCTCTAAAATAATTTGTTTTCATTTCACAGTCAACAAAAGAATGTGTGCAACCTGCGACTGGTGAATTAATCTTTCACCGTATTGATGGTCACATATTCCTGCGTGGAAAAGAAAAAAAACAGCACTGAATTGAACGAAACGGACAAGTTTAATCAACGGAAAACGGCCTACACCACACATACGCCCATCCACGGTTTATTGTGCTTGATGTTCTGAGCACGCCAAAAATTGGATTCCTTTTTTTTCCGCGCACCCTGGTCGAACGTTTCATGACAATTTCATTTCATCCCCTCAAATTGCAAAGCGAACAGTGGAGAAAATAAAAAACACACTCACATCCCCACACAGAAGCACTGTGCGCGTGTTCCAGCGTTTTATATGAAGACGAATGTGACTGCCTGAAAGCTCATCACCATTACGCGGGGATGATGTGCACAGAGGGTGTGTTTTGAGGGGGTTGGGGAGGGGGAGGGTTTGGACTGATTCACGTTCGATTTGGTTTTTGGTGGCATCCCTAAACCGGGAGCGCACACATGCAAGTGCGCTCTCGGTGAAAGGGAAGTAAAAAATGGCACCCCATAAATAATAATTGCCATCATGTATGTGTACGCTTTGTGTACGCGCTAGCCGGAACGGACGAAAGGAATTCGGGAATTCGGGAGGATCGAAGCAGAAAGAGGAAACATTAACGCAATCGTATTTCAGTTGATTTATGCTACCGGTGTACCAACCACCCCCATCTGTGAGTGTCCTGGCGTGGCGAACGATGAAAGAAGTGCAGCAAAAAAACAATCATAAAAGTAAACTACCGCTCCCAGGACATTGGCTAGGCCAGGGAAAGATACAATGTGACACATATCGTGGACATTCGCGGTCTATTACACCTACAGCTAGCAGCGAATAAAGCGTTGAAATAGAACGTGTACAAGTGTTCATCTACCACCTCAAAGAAGAAAAAAAGGGGGGAAAGGTGACGAATCGTAATTATGCTGTACATATTGGAGAAGTGACCCTATGCTACCTTTTTTTTCCATCGTACTACTCGCCGCGGGCTTGGACAGACCCAACCATCTCGTGCAAAATGAAATTGCCAAACGGGAGGTTCATTCACCGTCCTCCTCCAACGTAATGAACATATGAGATATGAATTTCAATTAAAAACCAGAAAAGTTCACTTGTGAACCTGTCGCGGCACAAAGTTTTCCAACCGGTGAGCGAAATATTGCACCTTCGCTGTATGTGTGGAGCTCGCAGGGCTGATTAGTTGGATGCACGATTTGGGTTTTCGCTTTTTTTCCTGAGTCTAAAGTTATTACCGATAGTGTGCTGCCGTTCCTTCTGCGAGGTGAACGAGAGTCACCGGACCAAACCACCGCAACGCTCCGTTGTGGTGTGGAACCTGTCCCGGTAAAAGGTGTCAGGATGCATGAAAAATGCAACGCTTCATCTGCAGTTTGGCCAGATCGACTACACCCACACACACGGTGTGCCTGAATTTGCGATGAGGCGGTTCCCTGTCGGTCGGTTCGATTTTGGGACAATTTTATTTATTTTCCTACCCTATCAAACATTGTGTCTCTTGGAGGTGGACAAAACAAGAGAAAAAATCAGATCACAGCAGGTGCACATTCTCTGGGTCAGCGGTCTCTTCTAAGCATGAATGCACGCTCTAGTCCGCGAGATGATGATCCTGCGTCCCCGTGATAAAGGGAAACATATAAATATAAATAAAAAAAAACCGCCAGCAAGAGCTGTCATTCGGGGTCATCCCAGAGTACTCTCGATTCTCCAGGTCCAGGTGTGTGCTGGCATTATTATTCATAAATGTCTGCATCATCGCGCTGATGCACCAACGGGACATTTTGGCCAATGTGTGCAAAATGGCGCACCGGGGGAAAAAAATGGGGGCTGTCTCTAATCCACAGCTGTCATCGCGCGTCCGTCATGTTATTTTGCAACATTTTTTTTTGCAGCCGTTCCCTTAATTTTTGAGAAACTAATTCTAGTTAGTATTTCAGTTTTTTTCTTTACTCTCCCAGTTCAATGTTTGATCGATCGGTGACTTTGAACGCGTCACACAAAGATGAACCAATGGCGGAGAAGGCAAATTAAATGGTTTGTTTTATGATGCGTTTCACCGCAATGGCTCGGCATTAGCTACCGATTTATGCAACTAAATTGAAGCCTGTTTTCGAGATGCAGATATGATCCAAATTTATAGCATCCCGTCATCGTCGTGGGGTATTTTACTTTTGTCCTTTTTTAAATCTGTCGAATTTATAATCCCATCATTCCACCGGGTGGTTCGATCGGTTGCATACGCTTCCAACCAGTGGACGAATCGTTCGCTGTGCACGGGAACTACAGCCACTACTGTACCATTAAAATAGTTTATTTATTAGAGCCACCCTTTAGCGCCCTGTGCACCGTGACTCCCCTTATTGGCGATCCCTTGGTCGGAAGATTTCGGAAACCTTCTCCGGGACGGTTTATCGGTTAAATTATTTGCCCGATAAACGAACGAACCGAGAATAGAGCAATAAATTCCAATATTTACACTAATCATGAGACGGCTGCCCACGGTGGAGCGTTTTCTTTACATTTAATTAAAACATATCATATTAATTTGTGGCAAAAGGTCGTCAGCCGCACGATTCGAAACATCTCTTCTGTCTAGGGTTCCGTAATCATAACCGATAAGAGATCAGCTAGAGACCTTTGGGGGATTGTGGTTTTTTTTTTTTGCTTGTCGTTTGGTAATCATTGCTCCTAAATCTGTCACAGCTTGTTCCGTTGGTTTCTCTGTGCACGGCTGGGGGTCAAGGCCTCCAGCAAAAAAACGCAACTACCCTAGCGAAAACTGTGGCATCGCGTGTCACCGTTGTGTCCGAATGGAATTCGAGAAATATTTTGCATTCTCGTTAATTAGGCAGAGGATCGTTCCGCTGTAGGATCCTCTCGTAACCTCGGTTTTTCGGGGTTTTGTGTTTTAAAGAATAGAAAAACCTGTAGACATCCTCTGCTGTTAGTATCGAGACGGGGTATGCTTATGAAGTAAAATGCACCCCTAAAAATCGGGACACCCCGCTATATCTGATGTGCGTAAGCTCTCCTCCTGTGCGTGTATGGACTCACCCGAAACCCAAACTCTCGAGCTTAATACGCTCGAAAATTCCAAACAGTCCATAAGAAATATGCCCAAATTTATGACAGTGTTGAGTCATTAATGGCTTCCTAGGCTGCGTGGAGTGGAGGTTTTGGGAAAATGCCTGAAATTTATTATCCAATCAACCTTGTCTGGTATGGGAGAGAGGAGCCGGCGAGTGCCACAGTTCGCATTAATTCCAAAACACGGCGAACGGTATCTCCGGCTTGCAATAACCGGGGCAGCATTCCTAGACCACACCAACTTACACTTTTAGCTTGGAATCTCCCTCGAAATTTTGGGTGAGTTGCAAAACTCGGGTATCGCCCACTTGCTAGAATAAGCGCCACCGCAAAGGGTAACCATAGCAGGTAGCAAGGTTTTGCGTCCCGATCATTTTGCCCACCTCTTTTTTGCCCTTCCAGTTGACCCTTTTTTCGATATTTTACCCTATCAGTACTTACGGAATGGGACGCATTAGACGTACTTGAACTTCGCTTCTCCCGCTTGTCTGTTACAACGGAAGGGAACCGCACGAACTCCTTACCCATTAAAGTGTCATTTCAAATTACAAAATTACGTCTTCAGACCGGTGTTGGGTCCGTTTTCGGTTGGCCGTAGTTTCCAATTTCCATCTGTGACGACGCGTACATGCCCAATTGCTTCTGACAGTGGCCATATTAGCTCGCCATGTGTACCATATGTGACCTGCTTAACCCTCACCTCGTTCGGGACAAAGATGAGCTCTTTCGCAAAGTTCTTTAAGTTGCAATGGCCAGTGGGAAAAAGGCTAAAGGGACGAAATGAGTGCTTGGTTAACCGCGCCGTGTCATAAATAAAGGTTAGCTTTAGATGGTTCCACCGGTCTGAAGTCCCCTCCCACTAAAAAACGAAGTGCACATTCGCACAATAAGATTATTGGAAAGAGTTTGGAAAAGTTAGAATTAATTGGAGACATGTAAGCAATGCGTATCTTCTTTCCTCTCCATGCATGTGATGGTGAATTACTCCAATATTCTTGAGCTTTTTTTAAGTAAATTCTGATTAGTCCTTGCCACAGCGTTCTAGCATTTTGACCATCACCAAACATTACGCTCACGATGCAACTCCACACCAGACAGACAGATAGCTCTGCCGTTTAAAACCACAACCACCGAAAAAGGCCAACTAAATTGCAATCCGAAATTGTAGCCGAAATGTTGCCGACCTTCTTTTAGGCAGCCGCCTAACCGCAGACGGTAGATGAGCCCGGGATAAATTATGCCCAGCGGGTCCTGGTGGCTCTGACCTGGAAGATGCATGCGTCCAGCCGTACGGAAATTAATTATCAACATTTTGCCCACTGTACTGCGTTCCCTTGAACTCGTTCCAACGGTGAGGAGTTAAAGCGAAACGATCCATACTTTCTTGGCATCCTGTCAACAGGGTACACGGTGGCCCAGTTTCTGGTAGTTGTCTATGTTTTTTGGAGTTCTGCACATTATCACACCTCATGTACTTGTGCTGCGAAAAACAAAACGGGGTGATTTATGGTGTATGCGTTTGTGTACGACCACCATACGGCAAGCTTAAAGTCGATATTTATCGAAATTCTCACTAAATCGTCGTCTGCACTGATACGGTGTTGGGTATGCATTTATCGGCACACTGCTTATCATACTTCCGCACGGCAAGAGTATCATGGTTAATCCCTCAAATCCCTTCTGTCGAACGATCGAGATAGTATTTGATGTCTATTCCTTGAGCGTGCAAATAAGCCACATAAGTATCGTGGCGCAGTTAGTAATGTTTTAACGTTCCGCCGGAGTTGTCGGTGTACTACTGCTCAGTGATAGATATTGATTTTGAAGACACACAATGGATAGAAAGGTGCGAGTGATTAGCATTTTGCTTAGCTTTTGCGTGCTGTTTAGCAATGGAGCAATGGAACAGAATGAGGTGCCTTCAAAATCCTTTCCGATCGATACCGAAGTTGCGATGGATAGCCCCTCCGAGAAGGGATATAATCCGGATGCGATAAAACCTTTCCTGGTTGGTGGTGGACCTGCCACTGTAGGGGCGTTCCCGGCCCAGGTCGCCATACAGATCGGTACGACGGCGTTCTGTGGTGGATCGATCCTGAACCAGAACCATATTCTCACCGCGGCCGGTTGTGTGCTGGATGCGAACAATAACCTGATCGCCGCCAACCAGGTAACGGTGCGTGCCGGTGTACTCACGGTGGATCAGAATGCACCGGCACTAGCCGTCAACCGGATCTTCCCACACCAGCAGTACAACCCGTGGACGTTCGAGAACGACATAGCCGTGCTGCGGTTGACGAACAACATCGTGTTCCCGCAGGTTGCCACACCGAACATGGCACCGGCAGAACTGAACAGTCGGATCGTGCGCGACTCAGAGGTTTGCCAAGTTGTTGGATGGAACTGGCTGCCAACAGCCCAGAATGTCCCACTGCAGGTGTTGAATGTAGTATACGCGCCACGTGCTAGCTGTATGAGTCAGCATCAAGGGATGTTGCGGGATTCGATGGCCTGCACGGAAATAACGGCTTTAACTCATGGTGTCTGTGCGGCAAACCGTGGTGGCGGTCTGTACTGTAACGATCGGCTAACCGGTGTCATCTCGTTCGGGTTTGGCTGTGGAACGAACAATACCTACACCGTGTACACGCAGGTCCGTTACTACCATCACTGGATACAGCAGCAGTTTATACGCGCAGATACTCCGGTCGCTGGTCCAACACCCATGCCGGGTATAGTTGGAGGTGGAGGTGGTGGTGATGCCAGCACCATTACCCTTTCCCTAGCAACGATCATCGTAGCAATTGTATCTGCCCTCTTCCTCAACTAAATAAAAGCCAAGTGTCCCATACATCATACATCAGTTTCACTCATGTGTCAAAGTTAGACGAAAAGAAGTTCAATAAAACCCCAACCACATCAGCACCAACAACAGCAACACAGAGTCAAAATCTATAGCTAGCAGGCTTTTATGTTTTATCGCATTTATTCGCTCACAGATCAGTGCTTGGGTGCGCACGCATTAGGCCAAAGATAAAGTACATCAGGGTGTACAGTATGCAGTAGCCCACGAAGATAACGTACACGATGTATCCGAAGGCAGAGTTCGGTTCCGTGAAGGTGAAACTATTATCGGGCACGGGCTCGACTAGCGGAGAATCAATCATTTTAGCGAGACTTCTCGAGCTGGTGACATTGCGCAATTCCAGCATGTCCACCGAGGTGCCACAGGTGGATAGCGCATCCGGACGTAGTGTGAGCATGGCGAATGGGGTTAGGTTTTCCATCACCAGCGCTCCCTCTAGGTGGTATGCATTCAGACCACTGCACTGCAGTGTGTTGATCAATTCCTTCACGGATTGATGCTGGCCGGGCTCTACCAGAAGTAAGGTTTTGTGTAACGCACTTCCAGGCTCTTCACGATGCCAGCAAAGTAAGGATGTGCCATTGTGTCGTTGGGCCTGCTCAGCTGGTGCTTGTCGTGTGGGGTTTCTACGTAGTCTGCCAAACGTACTGAGCACGACCAGCTGACTCTGATCCAGCGAGGTTGCTAGTAACCGATCCACTGCGAGACTGGAAGTACGTCCCGTCACCTCGGAACTACCATACCGCACAAGAAGTTGTCGCAAGCTCGGATGGCTTCGCTGTACACATGCTTCCGTGGTTAGTACGTGCGGACGGAGCACCTTATCAATGATCCAACCTCCACAAGCTGCTCCACTAGCACCACCTTCAATTGCAACCTTCGGGATTAAAAGGGACCGAATTGGAAATGGTGTGATAAGCGTTCCGTGTAACTTTACGACTTAATTAACACACATTATCATCTGATGAGGAACAATTCAAAGTGTTCGTTGTCAATGCGTTCATCTGGCGTTACTTACAAATTCAGGAAACTGTAACATCTCACATAATGTAACTTTCACAACAGCTAACATCAATACGATGATTAGCAAACGGGTACCGTGCGGGTTCGCCATGATTCTCTCGTCTACTAACTACTTCGTACTATCGGACCAACCGTGTTACGCGCCTCCGTTATCATAGCACGCGCAACCCTCCTTCCCACCTGGATGCGTCATTCCATTATCGTTATCGAATCATGGCCGTGATTTTAGATGCCGACACAAATCACTAGGTTTTTTGGTTTTGTTTTAGGCGGTGTAGGGCATCGAAGGTGTAAAGCTACAAGGGAGCAGATTGTGATGAAATTATCACTCTTTGAATGGAACGGATAAGGAGCAGATTAAGAAACAGGTATTCCCTTTTGTATGTAGAAGAATTGGAAGCATGTGAGCTATTACTGTGACTCATATTTCTTATTTTAGCTTCTTGGTTTCCTGATCTCATGGACAACAACAAGTTGAAGATAAAAACGAAGCACAACTATTCTAATCCTTTCTGGTACGCAGCACCAATCCAACGTCTTCCAACGTCCGGAACACCTTGGGAAGAGAACACCTACTCACTGCATCGAATGCACCTTTACCGAAGTGGAATGCATCGCCCGACTAAACGGCGTGGAATTTTCCCCGGGGAAAAGCTCTCGGATCGATAGGTGATCCCATCTGTCTCGTGGAATGCCCGACGAGGCATGGAAGAGTAAAATTCTCCTAGAAGACGAAAGCAAAAAAACGCTCCTCTGTTTTTATGTTCACCAGCGGTGCTTGTGTAGAAAGGAAAAGTTTTCCCCGGGAGCGAGAAGGAAAAGATGGATGATATCTTCGTCCATTTCCCTACCGGAGCTTAAGTTTTATTTCATCTTGTTTTTTTTTTTTTTGTAATATCTACTGTGAGAGCATGAGAGCAGGCGGGAAGCCTGATTCCAAACCCGATCACTAACTAATATTACATTCCGAGCCCTTGGACGCTTTTTTCTCACTACTTTTTTAACCTCTTTATAGTACCTACTTATCGTATTCTTTGCTTTACTTTCAGATGCGCTGTATTCTGTTTTTTTTTTCTTTCTTCTGTACCTTGCCACTGCTGCAAAGTTACCGGGCCTGCACACTAACGACCATCCCATCGAAAGGACACAGCCCCGTGAATGGAATTTTTATTGTGCAAAACGAGGTCCCAGCAAGTTTTCTCCTTCTGCGCTGTGCCGGGTTCTTCGGGCAACCCCGAGCTGCTAAATAGCTGAAAATGACGCAACTTCCCCATGGAACAAGAACCCGTTAAGAGGATGTAAAACCATTCCTATATTCTTCTGCCTTTTCTTGAAGTGAAACAAAGGCAAAAACGCACACAAACATACAAAGGAAGCATAAGCATCAGGGAAAAGCTTCATTTCTTTTGCCAAGGGAAACTTTCTGCTGTGAAACGGCCAACTGCTCGCTGTGTTTGCAGACTTTCGATACGTTGGGATAGTGCCCGGTTGATGGTGGAGAAAAACTTGAAGTAATTAAAAATGATAAATAAAAGAAAGAAGCGAGAGGAAGTTGCCACGCTGCCTTATCATTCCTCACCGTCCACACGCCAATCCTTTCGATTCGGTTTCGGTTCATGAAAGTGAAACTTTTACCTTTCTCCGAAGCCCGAGCAGGTGGCAAAAGGTGAAGTTCGTCTATAACAAGGGGGCAATACTTGGGTTCAACGGAGAACAGAAGAAGAAACATTAAACAAAACAAAAAAAAACTCAACAAAGTACTGTAAAACACCCCGAAGGAAACGAAACATAAATGCCATCATAACACTCTCGGCCGTCAAAGTGTTGTGAGTGTGTGTGTTGTACGCGCGGCAAGATAAATATAAGAATCGGGTTGGATGGAAACGCTCGGTACCGTGATTGTATAAACAGAAATAAAGGCCCACTCGTAAATAAATTCCAAACAACATAACTTCCCCCCCCAAAAAAAAAACAACACACACAGAAAACGAAAGACAGAATGCGCAACGTTGGTAGAGCCGGAGACACTGCTCATATAGGCGGCATGTTCAAATAAACCAACCAGCAACCAGAACAGCAACATCCCAAACCGATCGGTATCAGCGCAGAGAACCGGTTTGCCTCTTCTGGTGGTTTCAGATTCTAAGTTGTGGTGGTACAAACGGTGGAATTTAATAAGTTCTACCGTATATACCCTTTCACTCCAGTTTACCGAAGAGAAATGGCCTTCCAAGAAATGGTTACCCGACAGGTCTCCCGCTGCAGCTCGTTTTATTCAACAGCGATTCAAACGTGTTGTTTTTATGATCAAAGCTCGTAATTAAAATTTGCTTAAAAGTTAACTTCACACCAAACTGCATCCATCGCGTGGAGCAGAGGGTAGAGTGTGGTGCATTGAAGAGTGTGTTCTTGAAGATTATAAGACATTTTTTTATGAAAATTGAAGAATAAGATTTTTAAGTACAATCAGAAATTCGACAAACAGGCTTCAAATAAATGACCCCAAACTTCACAGTTGGTCACAGACTCTCGTTTTCGTTGTGGATAGCTCTTCATGAGCCGATCAGCTTTGTAACTTGAATTTCCTGTAGTAATGCTCTAGTACTGGAACTCTTCTAGCAATACCACTAGACACATTCCTAGGGTCTAGTATTTTCAGAGTATGGAATTGTCGGTCAGTCAGTAATTGGAGCGGAGGAGATAACGGCGCCAGTCTTCAAAAACTGCAGGACCAAGGTTCGAGATCCTCTTACGCAGTACAGACTAACCTGATACGGGTAAATATAAGTCACGGATGCCTCTAGAGGTTGTAGAGCTTTAGAAGAAGAAGATTTTGAAGAAACTTCACTAAATCTTCTTCGATGTATGTAGCTCTCCATCAACTGATCAGCTCTGTGATTTGCATTACCTCTAGTAATTTACTGGAGCTGTCCTTGCAATTCCACTAGTCATATATCTCAGACCTATTATCAGGCCAGAGGCTAAAAAACATACTAAAATACCAATGCTCTACAACTGTCATGAATGCATCACCCATCGTGTACGTACGTGCACCAACCTATAAACCATCACCTCACACGATTTGTTACACCTTTTCTTCATAAACAAACTCGCAACGCAACCAAAATTCCAAACACCACGCTCTTGTGCACGAGGCCCCGGCTCTGCCCAATTTGTGCACCAAAACATCCTAATCCATCCGGACCGGGGTGCGGGGGTGCTGTGCAAACTCATGTTTCATCTAACAACTACTTCACTAATTGACTACCTTTGGTGTGGATTTCTACTCTACCGGTGGCCGGACAAACCCCGGGGAAAAAGACCCACCAAAGTTTGCATTGCTACCGGAACCGGGTAAAGCCGGCGACCACCGGAGAAGGAAGGAGCCAAAGTAAATACGGTTTTATTTATTCGAGTAATTAGAAAGTTTTTCCGTCTCACTCGCCTGTTTATGCTAGAGGAGCTGAGCGGTTGTGTGTGCGTGGGTTGTAGAATGTAGGAAACGGAGCCAAATCGATTGTGTTCGATTTTCGATTCATATTGGACAGTGAAAAGAAACTTACTTTTTATATTAAAACAGCTTAAAGGCGAACGATTTGCTTTTCTGATCTGCACCCGGTCAGCTTCTAGATGAGTTGTTCTAAGATGACGTACGTTATGAAGAGAGCCAATACTGTCATCTGTTCCGGAGGTTGAAGGAATTCGTCTCGTATTACACTGCCCTTGCACGTTTCTCTTTTCTTCTTCCCTTTCTAAGCACTAGTTGAAGCCTAACACTTTTTAATTCCTTCTGCACCACAACTTCACCTTGCACCGTATTTTTTCACCACATGCCTGGTACACTAGCAGCAGAATTTAAAATAACCCTCTTCATTCCCATACTTTACACCGGCATTGCAACGGATCACGTGGCAGGCAGGTGTTCGGTTTCACTCGATATCACTGCACACCGGATTATTATTTGCAATCACTTCCAGCAGAGGAATCTCTCTACAACAATTTTTACAAAATACCTGTGAATGTAAAGGAATAAGAAAAAAACATATAAAACGTTTGCCAAAATTCACTAGGAATAAAAAAAAACACTATTTAAAACAATGTTTTCTGTTTTTCCTCTTGATATTAGAAAAGTAAACAAAAACAAGAACCCCTGTTAGTAGATGATATAAAAACTCCTGCTAAATTTCAACTGTTCTGGTGAAAATGTATTTGGTAATGTGTACAAAATAGGGGGTTAAAGTTTCATAAGCCTAGCACTACTATTTTTCCCGAAAAAACGAAAATGCTCCCCGTGCAGTCCAGAAAATAGGTCGATCTGTCTAGGAGAAGGAAGCGTTACCACATTTCCTGATTTGCCCCAATAGAACATAAAATCCAATACAGGAAAAAAAACGCACACACAATAACACCAAAACAATAAAAACAAAAGCACGAGGTCGCTTGTGTTGGTGATGGGAAAATTTATGAGCATTTTCTTTCGCGCTTCCCGTTCTTTTTTTGTTTCGCCGGGATGACAAAGTTACGGAGCGTTACATTTGGAAAAAAAGGCGCGTTATTTTTCACGTCGTTCATTTTGCTGCTCCATTGTGAGCGCGCGTCCAGTTTTACCCATTTTCCCCTAACCCATGGACGTGTAATTTTAAAGTCTTCATTCAGGGATGAATATTATACTGAATAAAAAAGAGCGGAAAACCAGTAAAGGAGGAAAAATAAAATTGCAATTTCACAGTGAAACACGGAAAATCCCTTTCGGCGGATTCGTTTTTCTTTTTCTTTGTGTCTTCTCATTTTGATTTTGTGTTTTGTTTACTTGGTTGCTCTTGGCGTAGGTCTTCTGTGTGCGGCTTGGCGAAAAAGGAGCGATCACGAAGCCAGACAGCGGTCACAAAAGCCAGACCCGTAGCGAATACGAGCAGGAAGCAACGTAAAAAGCGTTCCCTTTCATTCGCACAGCTCGCTTGGTTAAAGCTGTCACGGGAAGAATTTAAAGCGGGATGCTGCAGCGAAAATGTAACGTTGTACGCCCCCGGGGAGGCTTTACATTTTACTCCTGTTGTGTATGATAGTTGTTCGTATTGTCTTCGCACAGCTAAACGAACACATTTGGCTCTTCCATAAATCATCGCAGCATTTCCACAGGTGTAACAATAACCAACTGCTGAATAACAACAAAAACTACACTGTTTAAAATGCGTGACAATATTCACCCTCGTTTCATCGCGCACAAACACCGTACCGAACCCGTACGCACACGCAAACAACAACTCGGGCCAGCAAAGGGCTTGACACAACCAAAACACCAAAAAGGATACACGACTCCGAGTACGGACGCACGGACGCACGCACGCACGTACACGAACACGCCACAGTGTTCGACGCAAAAGCACCGTTTACGATCTGTTTTCCACCGAAGTCACGACGTTACTAAATTTTCCCGTTTTGCTCGGTGTAAAATCGCCACCCTATATAGAACGGTCGGGTTCGTCGTGTTTTCCGCACCCGAGGGGCGGGTGATTCGGGAAAAACTTCCTAACCAACCTTTTGCTCTACCGTGCGCGCCACCCTTCGCGTCCGCTGTGTAGGGATTTTCTTCGGGGCCGGCAAGCCCTTATGGCACTGAGCACCGCAAAAAGGGTCCTTGCTAGTTTGTGCAGGGGTGGAAAATCCAAACGGAAAGGGCAGACAGAAGCGCGAGAGAGAGAGCACGCGCGCGCGCGGGTTCCGGTACGACGAAGTTTTCTCTACCAGAGAGACAAGCATGAGAAAAATTACGAAACAAGAGCGAGAGTGAGAGAGAGCGTGCGTTTTGATGTTGATTCTAATATGGGGGGTTGCTAGTGGGGGATGACATGAATGAAGGGCCCGGGAAAGATGAAAGGAATGCAATGTAATCGAAGTTAACTGTGCGAACGCGTACAGCACTCTCTCGGCGTATTTCCTCTCCAGATAACGCCAAAAGGGCACACACCGTTCGGATTTACTCCACGAGCGAGCTCAATGCTCGAGATGAGTTATTTTGAGATGCACTTTACTTTGGGTTACCGCAATGGTATGGCGAGGTAGTTTTTTTTTATTGGCAAATGTAATAAATTGTTATCAAATGCAAGGCAATTAAACGATTTTAATGTATTTGTTATACTTTTACTGGAACAATGAAAAAGACAAATAAAAAAGCTGACCTCGAAAAGGAAAAGGGGAAGTTAGAAAGGAGACACTCATTCTAGCGAAAAAAAATCAAAGGAAAACATTTTATTCTGACTTTCTCTTAAATATCAAATGTAAGATTTTTGGAGCAATTTTTCTAAATAATTATAAATACTCTCTAAAAATACAGCATTAAAACAGACAAATTGTGAACCAAACGTCTTCCCCTCGAAATGAACCAGCAAGCTTAGATGTTCATCCGATCATTCATCTTCCCCTTACGCATAGCTTTTATGGTTTGTTTGCCGGCTTCCAACACGTGGAGGGGAATAATGTTGCGCTTGAAGCTGATGCCGGTGCAACATGTTTCCCCTTCATCTGCTACAACAGGGGAAATGAGCATTTTTTCTTCCGTAAGCAAAGAAATTCCATCCCTCATTGCTGAAGCGAGCGGTGCACAGCAACATAAAATGTGCAATTATGACGCTGCTACCTGCAGTGCGGTTGTTCGACAAAGCTTTTGCTTCTGTCATTACTCGACGGGCACGGGATGAACATTTACCACCGTTGCATCGATGGCAAGGGAAAGAAAATGCATTCTCCGTTACCCATTTTTCGGGCTACCCCGGATGGAATGTTTGCCTTTTGTTTTGAGCAATTGTCTGAAGCGAAGCGTTTCCTTCGCTTTATGCCGGCTTCTTCTGCTGCCGGGTGGAGTGTTTTACAATAGCTGGCTGGAAAGGAACCATTACACACGGAAGCAAGCGAGAATTGCTGTGAAATTGAACGGTTCGGTCGTCGGTGCTAGATTGGACTGTTGTAATTTTAAGACATTTTGCTGCTTATGCTACCTGTATTTAACAGTTTCTTTTTTCTCTAGGTGTTTTGAATACACAGGCTGACCCAAGAAATGTTGAGTAAATGATTATTTTTAAGACTGTTTTTGTTTGCTATAATTAAATTCTTAACAAACACAAAGTGTAATGTGTTTTGTTTCACAGATGCATACAATCACAGAAGAATCTTAAATGATTTTGAAAGAATATTCAATGGAAGATTAAAATAAATGGGAAATAAAAAGGGAAGGAGAAAATGAAAAGAAGCAAATAATGACTTCAAAAGAAACAATTACATAGCTACATTTGAAAGATAAAATCACAAAAAATAATGTTAAAAAGAAAAAGCTACGACAAAAATTAAAGAAGCGTTTAATCCAAGCGAATTGAAGCAACAAAGTCGTCTAAAAGCCCAGTTTTTATTTCTCCAATAAAGTAGATCCAAATCTTATCATCAACTAGCACATTTTATTACTCCTTTTTCTGTTCTCACTGTCATCTTATCAGATTTGCCAACTTTATAACCATCATCTTTACTTCTACACCTCTTATAAGTGAACCACTTGCTTGAGTTGTTTTTGGGGAAGCATTAGAAAAACAAACAAATTGCCATAAATTATTGCGTTTTGTTGTTTGCTTGAAGTGGTTAAGCAGGAAATAATACTAAGCAAGCGGATAGCAGAAACGACTCTTCCCTCCTGTGGATATTAATTTCTATATCGAATGGTATCACAATTCCCTTTTGTAAACTGGGAAAGCAGGACGAAACCAACGCCCGCATCAGGCATAGGCCGATTTTTCAGATCTGTTCGAATAAAGCAAATCCTTTTTCTCTCCCTTGAGCATCACAAACAGGAGACTTTCTTCTTTTCCTTTAGCTCGTTTTTGCTTTGTCCCAAAGTGAGGGACTTTTCGCCGTGGCAGCGTGGCGACACTCATAAACAACAATATTATACATCGGGTTGCTCTCGCTCCCGCTGACCGTAACAGCATTGTGTTCCGGTTGTCACTTATAATCCCGGCGTGTGCGACCTGAGTGAAAGAGTTTCCAGCATGGAATCCCGCCACAGTTGTGAGCGTGGGCTGACGTTCATCATCGTTCGTCCATACGGTCGAACCATGGAAGAGGGAGAAAAGATTCTCAGGAATCGAAGGAATCAAGAAGTATAAGCAATAAAATACATCATAAGATCCTTTGCTCGTTATTTTCTTTCCCTTTTCTCGTCTACCTTTCTGGGGATCGCGGTGAGTTGGAAGTGAAGAAAATCTTTCAATATTTTATATAAATATGAACGACACCGTGTCCCGAGACGGTTTGCCTTTGCCCAGCGTCTAGCAGCATCGAAAACCATCCCGACAAGGTGCACGCTCGCTTTCCTTTGACTGCCGTAAATAAATGCACACCCCACCATGTCCTTAAGCGGGTATAACCGTTGTGACATTTCGTTGCACCAGCGAACTTGCACTGTTTATTTCTCCGTTGTCCTTTACGAACCGATTATATGATCCATCAACAAACCGATCTTCCTTTCTGGTGGTGAGCAGCTGCTTTAATGATAATTTATCGAGCACCGGCAAAACTTCTCACAGGTAAACCCCTTTTCTTCTTCAGCTACGTTTTAATGGGTTTAGTTAAAGTCGGTTGAATCTGCTCGGCGGTGTGGATTTCAACTTTATTTTTGTATTCTTCATTAGTTTGACATTCGAAGGTCAAAATGAAAGCCCCATTTCTGTTCTTTATTTCATGCAAAACAGCATGAAAGCTTGCTTTTGTAGAGTGAGTTATCTCACGTTCGGCATCTTTATTTTGTAGACAAACGTTTGAATAGCAAATGATACGAAAAAAAGAAGAAGAAGAAAAGTTAGAAGTGTAATTTGTTAAGTTAAGAGTTTTATTTTAATAGCAATACGGCCTGGCCGTTCTTAATGAATAAAAAAAAAAAAAAAGTTTTATTTTAATAAAATACGTCCGATAGGAAATAGTTAGAACATTGCTAGGTATATGTTCTTTATATTTGTTTTTAAAAAACATAACAAGTTCTGGCTGCACGCCTTATGGCTTGCTGGTCATTGAGAAGAAGCTTGCGGTTTACATGGTTCCTCTCTGACCTTGAATGTTGAAGGTTTTTGTTTTTGCAAAAAGCCTAACCCGAAATCAAATAAAGACATCCCAACTGCACGCTGTTCAGCTGTCTCAACAAACCGTGCCCTAACAGAGATCGCATGCCGGTTTATGATGTTTTCAAGATGTGGTACAAAAAGGCTCCGGAATTTATTGCTCTGCTACTTGCAACTCCCAAACCGGCTCAAAATGGTGTTTTCTTTTAAATCGTCTAATACACAATACACCAAAGGATATAAAGAGTTTAAAATAGGCAAACAGCAGTAGCACACAAAAACACAATGACACTGACAAATTCATCCATTAATGAATCCATTCGGCTTGCTTTCCGAGCCATGGATGCCGATCCTTATCCTTGAGAAATGAAATATTTCCGTAAAATAAATTAAATAATTAATGTCCCGTGCTTTCTCGCTCGGCATCGATCGTCAATCAAGCAGTGGAAGTACACTTTCGCTTCCGGTTTATTTACACTGGTGTGTGATAAGAAAAATAAAGCCACATTTTTTTATTGTTGGTAGCCTACCGATTCAAACTTCTAATCCTTCCTGCATTAAATCAGGATCAAAAACTTCCCCAGATGAGATTTGATCTCATCATCCACCGGGATTTAATTCAATTCATCCCCCAGCTGTCGATTAGTGGCTGGAAAATGGGGCAGCTAAAATAAAAAAGCACTCGTTTTTGTGTCCTTGCAGCCGTACAGCCTACCGGGTGTAGGCGCAACACAGCAAAGGGAAACTTGTCGCATCTAATTTGTTTGTTACGCAAAACACAAAAACTGGGATGAATGGAATTCGTTAATATAATTTTTCATCCTTAATCCCTTGCCTTGCGGGGTGTGCAAAAGGTGACAGAGGTGGGATAAGCTGTTTTTAGAAGTGGTTTGCATTTTTTTTTTCTTTCTTTCTTGAGAGCTAGAAAAAACAAAAAAGGGACCAAGGACTAACTGTTTGCTTACTGCTTAAAAGGTTATTTGAGTAAAGATTTGTCTTCATTCCAGCATCCATTCGCGCTCCAAGCAGCCGAAGCATCCTCTCATGATGCGTATCCATCAAATCGATTATAATTTGTCTTGCCATTCCTTGCCCAGGAGGTCTTCCTGCATACGGAGGTCTTCCTGTCACCGTAATGCAGCCATTGGACAGCTTTGGTAATAAACACGGAAGTTACTCCGAAAGCCCTAGCTTCACGTTGACTTTTACAATCGTGACATTTACCATGAGAAATGGATTACACTTCCGTTGGTGGAAGACGTGATGCACTGATCCTTCCACACTTAGGCAGGAGTAAAAAGGATAAAGCATCCTGACCAGCACCATCAAGGTGGTTGTTGTGTGGCGCAAAATTGAAAAGCTGTTTATTACCTTTCCTTGACCCATTCCCGGTCGATGTGTTTTTTTCTGCGCGCAGGATGTGTTCTATGCTAAGCAACCTGGGCACGCAAGATTTGTGGCCGTACGTGCGGACCATTTTTATGATGACTGTAAAAGGTGCCAGGTAGAAATCGTGAAGCGGCACACCGAAATGAGAAATAAAATAACAAACATTCAAAACGGATTCTCCATCCAATAGGCCAATGGAATGCAAGGTAATCTTTACTGGCTGGCCGTACTCACGTGCTACACCTGCGGCATCAATCAGATACTGGCTGCTGGTAGGCTTGTGCAAATGTAAAAGGAAGAAAAGGGCCGTCGGGAAAGAGAGATGGTAAGAACTTAAAATTCACCTTCAAACCATCACACTCTTGGGTGTTCTCGGTGAAGTTCTTGGATGATGGGAACAATATTTTTGTTTTCTTTTTATCTTTGGTGGTCCTTATGGAAGATGAAACAGGGGTTTTGGTTTACCTTGTTGACACGAAAATATTCCGTTTAGACGAAAATCATGAGCTCGATGACGAGGGAGTTAATTTGAAATGAGAGTTAACGCACCATGAAAACGATACGTTCTGATTAAAGCATTTTTATTTTTTATGAAATTTATTTCTAAAAGAAAGGCGACAAAAGTATACGAAAAAAATACAGTAGACATATCAATAAAAAATAGAATAAGTAAATACCAAACATGTGATAAACATCACTAAACAATAAACAATAAAATTATTAAGCCTCGTAAAGCGCAATCTCCCTTCGCACGCTTCTCAAGCCAATAATCGTAGTAAAGTCGTCATGGTCACATCAAATCATACCGTCATACGTCCGTGTTGTTTTGCCTTGAAACTGGAACCTCGGTGACGTTGGGAAAGTATCTTCTTTCTGTTCTGCTTTCGCTCGTCGACCTAGGGGAGGAAATTGGGCATCCATTTCTCAAGCCAAAGAGTTAAGCACAAACAGTTCAGAAAAATACACAACCTCATTGAACGGCTGGTTTAAAAGGTTAGCAAGCAGCGAAAGACAATGCAACGCTCGGATGGGAAGGTGGAGCGAAGGCACTATGTCCTACAGTGTATATAAATAGCGAAGAAGCGAAAAAGGCTAAACAGTGCTCGGGTGGATGAAGAAAAAACCGTTTGAACCGAATCGATCGATTGCCCCGTTGCTTTTTCCCAAAGCGATTAGGCTACGAAATTGCTTGTATAACAAATTGATCGGCATACTTTAATTAATCAGAAGATAAAAGGCCGAAGGGAGCAGCAACCAGGAACCGCTTCCTCCGGGTGAGCGGTGGACCTTCAGGTGGTCGTGCCTCGGGCGCAAAGGTTTTTGTTGCTTTTTTTTTTTCAATATTATTGTTCACTGGAAGATGAAAGACAGACTCGACCTCGCGGAGGACGAAGCCGCCGACGAGATGATGAAGATGACGCAGATCTATCAGCAATTTTCCAGCACTTGCCGGAGAGTGGGTTTTGTAGATCTACCTGTCCTTACTCACGGGGGTTGCAAAGAACCGTACATCAGGTGGGCTATATGAAGTGGCTCCCATTCCCTCTGACCGCTGGAAGGCAAAGAGATAACAAATTGTTAAAAGTATGATTAAGCATAATATCTTCGTTTAATTGCCTGCGGTTTCTCCCCACTCGACAAAGAAGGCTAGAGGCTTTTTGGGGCAATTCTTCCTCCCGGTACGTGATCAAGACGGATTATGGAGCTCTTTATCTGTGGAGCGAACCTCCACCAGGATTGACTCCATCTCCCAAAGTGATCCAAAGAAATGGTAGAATTGGAACGAAACACATACTCACGTATGGTCACGCGGGGTCTTCAAGTCAAACATTCAACGTCAAGAGTACACACACACACACACACACAAAAACCCGAGCTGGACACCTTCTACGGTCTTGTTTTCCTTACTAATTATAATCAAAATGAATCCAAATTAATTATTATTTTCTATCCCTCTCCTGACACACTACCTGATACACCGAGATAGATCGGAGGGTTAAACCTCCTTCCAATAGTGAAACACGCACACGAGTATTCGTCTGCCCCGGAGTACCATCGGTCCGCGGTTTATCTGTCCGCACGATCCATCGAGAGATCCACCATGTGTGGATATTCATTTCAGTGGAACGTTTCAATCGGCAACCGGCTGGCTGGTATCTTCCAAAATGATGGGGTTTAGATTTCATCTCCCGATCCCTATTCCGTCACGTCACGAGCACCATCTTCGGTTAATAGGTTAACTTTTTAATAACCGGCAAACCGAATCGGTATTTTGGAGGGATATCGAAAACAAAAGCTCCAAGAATCTATCCCATTCCAAAACACCCGAGGGTGCTTCTGTAGGAGTCGACCGTAGGAGGATTGTTTGGAAGAAGTGCAGGATAACATGCAGATACATCGACGAATGACGTGTATGTTTTTTTTTCTTAATAGTTGGAGATGACTTTAAGCATATAAGCGATTCTATGACCATTAGAAGAACTTGTATATTCTAAAATAAAAATAAAAATTAAAACTCCAATAAAACGACCCCCACACCAAACTTCAAACTATTAATTCAAATGATACCCGCCCACAGGTCTGAGATAATTCATCGTACCTTGCGCGCGTGTTTATTTACGAACCTCGATTCTGCAAAACCAACAAATCACAGATAAGTGTTACAGCTACCCCACAGGCGCGTAATAATTTTGTGATCAAAGTTTGCGCTTAATGTGCGTACATTTTATTTCCCATCTCGCTTAATAAACGTTTAATAGCAGTAGCAGACTCAAAACAGCAGCTTGTTTCATTGCCTTTTTTGGAACACAGAGAAAAAACGAATAGCAAGCAATGAAACTAATTTAGAATAGCTTCATCTGATAATGAATATAAGCTCCGGATGGTGTAATAAATTGCACTTCCGTATGGATGAGAGTGAAGTTGTTAGAAATAAAAAAAACCATCCTGATCCGCTGGATCTAACTTGTCGGTATTCAAATCATTCTATCGAAAGAGGTTCACTGATGGGGTTGCTGGTCCCTGGGAAAAGGATTTTTTACTCTCTTTTTACATGCGTATAGGTGATGAGTGGTGATTAAAAAATTATGAGTTTTGCCAAAGTCTGCCCGTGTGTAACGGAGGCCCTTGTTCGGGCAAAAAAAAAACGTCCGGAGTGTGGTGTGGTTCAATAAAATTTAATTAAAATTACAACGGATTCATCCCTTTGGAAGGATTTTTTTTTTGTGTGTGTGACTGGAAGAGTCTCAACAAGCGTGACTGGCGTGTAGAAGGATCCTTTTTTTTCATGTATCCTTGGTTCTATTACAGAGCGGACATCCATCCAACCGTGCTAGGGATGTTGGGTACCGACGCACCGTTTTATTAATCTTCTACGCTTGATTGGTTTCCGGGCACGTATTGAACGCTCGGTTTACTTCATCCACATCCTGCCGTTGCATTCCCATTCGGCACAGGAGCTTTCCTTTCTTTTTTTGTTGCGGACAAAAACGCAAAAATTTTAGATACTGGAACACATTCCAACAAGGCGCGAGGGTTAATGCACATCGACTGTACGGCGCTGAAGATATACTTGACCAGCAACAAGTCAATCCGAACCGTCTATAAACCATCCCTAAATGTCCACTCGAAACACTCTGAAGAATTCGTTAAACATCTCTCACACACCGACCGGACCACACGGGGCTTAGGACGGAAAGAGCAACAGCAAAATGAATAAAAAAAATGCAAGATACTCCACAGAACTGCTCAAAATTATCGTCCTATAAATCTTCAGATCCTTCTCAAACTGCCTTGAAACAATTTAGTACGAAATGTTGAACTTTTCTCTCTTCCTTTTGTTCTCCTCCTCCCGTTTTCATACTCCACTCATTTTTGGGTTACTTTTATGGTTTAAACGGCACCGAAAGAGCTCCTGTTGCACAATTTCCATAGGGCCCCACGCGTACCGTTCAGACGAACCGATCTCGGCACTGGAACGGTTTTTTTGAGTCTGATTCGAAATCCCAAACACACATAAGCCACACACACGCATACATTCATACTTCTGGCAGCTAAATGGCCCACTATTAAGTCATAAAAAAATTCTGCCAACTGTGGCAGCTTTTTCCGACCAGCGTACTGAAGCCATTTGGCCACCATTTATCTTTCCACAGCAAGCGCGCAACACGCCGCCCTCTCTCACTGTGTGTGTGGGTGGGTAAATGCGTTCATATGTACAAGCCCATTCCGATATGCCATCACCCGGTTGAAAGGAAGAAAGACACATCGTAAAGCCCGAAAGAACCCAAGAGACTTTTCACCAGAAGTTTTCGGTCTCGGGGATTTTTTGTTTTGTTCGGCGATTGAAAGCTTGCCCCCGAATATCCTGAAGCGTCACAACGTGCGGTGAGTTTACCAACCCTCCCGGTGTGAACCTCTGGCACTGGTGTCTTAATAAACGCATCCGATGTCGTGAGTTTGTGAGCAGTTTTCCCAATCTTTGGCTACCAAGTGCGACGCAAAAGCCGTCTGTTGTTTCAACATGTTTTGACTCTCGGCTTGGAAATGGGTAGGCATCCCGGGGTGCTTGATGCCCGGCGTGCAGTGTATAGGAAAGGAATGAGCCGCACCGTGGGTGGTGAGGAAAGGACTTTTATCCCAGTACCGAAAATGTCCGAATTCTTAGGACCGAATTCCGGGAGGTGATATTATTTGAACAACAGATTTCTAACCTCCACAGAGCACAGAGAAGGTTCCAGGTTTAAGTCAAACATACCGAAACCGGCAATTCTAGCGCGTGTACGTGCCTAGGACGATCCGTTTCACCTACTAATGGACGGCAAAACTTTTCGCTTTTTCAGTTCTTCACACTTTACACCAACGAATTTGCACAGAGAACACACACACAGATACACCCACAGGAATCGATTTGTTTTGCTAATGATTGGAATTTTTATCCGAGCTTAATGCACCTGAAAATTGGACAAGGTGTGTTGCCTTCTTTTCATTCCAAAAAAAAAAGATGATGATGATGACGATGAGGGTCGGTATTTCTAGTTGCAGTTTTAAGCATGAGAAGCCCAACGGTAAGCAAATAACTGCCAAATAACCTATTCCCGCTTATTGCGCCCGGGTCTTCCAGATCCTCCCGCAGCGTTCGTTGAGCACACCTTGTCTTTATGAACCTTTCCGAAACGCAAAACGGGAAAGAAATCGTTTTGGTTACGCTCGATGGTTACGCTTTTCATTTTTATCTGCGTAGAACGTACAACAGCACAATAAAGTTCATTATGGAGCACAATAAAATTCTTCCAAAGGTGTACGGTTTTCTTTTTCTCCTGCGTCGTTTTCCATTTTTCGTCGAGGGTGTTTGGCGCGCATCTGGTGGCAGCGAACGCAAAAGATTCTATCCGGCGGTACGATTTCAAACGCAAACGAAAAGAATGTGACTAAAACATATGCTATCGGAATTGGAAATTAAGATTGGAAGCTTTCCAGTGAGGGTGAAAATTACATATCACACCTTCATAAAGCTGTGATTCGTCAGAAGATCGCGTTCAATAAAGAGTACGCGCTTTCTTTAAGAAACATACTTTCCCACACGGCACTCCTTTTCCGGCGGCTGCAAGTTACACGATCGTTTTATCGTTTTATTTGATAGCTTGACCATCGGATCAGATCCTTAATTTCGTTGGGATGTAACAGATGTATTGACACGCACATGGGTCCGTGATAGTTAATACATGCCCCACAAAACACGGACTAGAATTTCGGTTGATTAGTGGACAACCGATCTATTGGTTTGTTCCACCGAGTGACCAGGTTTTATAGCTCTTCGTTATTCCGCTTCACCGAGCACCTTTCGGTGCGTTTCCTTAGAACATTTAAACTTCCGAAACACGGATGAAATGGTCCGTGATCGATTAAACTGCGTACGAGAAATTACTCAATCCGCGCTGTTAGGATTCGCTTCGGACTGCGGGAAAGGTGTCACCTCCGGCGACCGACACATTGACTGGCACATCAATCGCTCATTTGTCCCTGCTTAAGCTCCACGGCCCGGACCTTCCGGGACGTCGGCATCCGAACTAAGTGACAATTCAATAGGCCTGTGAAACATCAAAATGCTTGCGGCCGGTCCATTCCATTCCCAGCATAATATGCATGCGCATGTGGCGATCACTCGTCACACGCTGGGTTGATGTTTCAATGGGATGCTGGAACACAACAAAAGCGGAAGAGGAGGAACAGATAAAAAAAGAAGAAATCTGCCATGCCAAGCATAATTAAAAGCAATTATTCAATATCTGTCTATAATCGATTTTCGATGCAAGATTTACGCGGCGGGATGCTTCGCGCGGCATACTCCCGGCTAAGGAAAAGCTGTTTAGTCATGTGAGAGTGCGTGTTTAATGGCCACCAACAATAGCAACAGAAAGACGGACCACGAGCTCCATCTTCGAGAGATGATCGATTTGCTGCACGAGAATAAAGGCGAAGAGTCAGGCATAAAATTAAATTTAACAAATCATCTCAGCTGTTTGACGAAACGACACGGAAGACGAAGTTTACCGGAGGTTTTCCCACCTTCAAGTGATCGATGTGTGATGAAATAAATTGCTTGAAGAACAATATTTCAATATTGTTTTTCATGCATGATTTAAAAATTAAATTTCAATACAAAACATATTTGTATTCAACGACCATTAAAAGCACCACCATAAGACAGTAAGACTTTTTAAAAGAAAAAAAAAAACGTAGGAGAAAGACGCAAAAGCGTCATCATTGGCAACGGTCGAAAGTTGTGCGTCCTGTCATAATTTTCCTTCACACACGCGAAAGCAAACGGGCTGATAATTTCTTATTACTTTCCTTTTGGCCTCCCATTGTTCATTGCACTGTTTGACGACCTGCAACCACATTCATCTTGCTCGCAGGCGTACGTTAGTTAGGTGGGATGACGATGCACCTTTCGCGTGCTTTAGCCGGGGCCATCTTACATTGCATACCTTCCAACCCCATTATCTGCCCTTTTGCGGGACCATCGTAGATTGGGATGGGGGGTAGGCTTTAGCGAACGGAAATGACGTCGTCACCATCATTTCGAAAAAATTATTCTACGAAATAATCGTCCACATAGGGTTTGTCCCTCCATGTGACAACAGGTCCTGGGGAGAGCTAGTTACCTTGACGGGGTCGTATACTCAAGATTAAGCGATATGAACCCTAGAAGCCATGTGAGAGAGTGTGGGAAATGGGGACGTAGAAAATTATATCCATTCCATTCAATAACCCGTCCCCCCGTGAACATTCTACCTGTCGCAACATGTCCCAACACTGAATGAGGATGTCTTGCGAGGAAAATAGTCAAAAGGAAAGGAACTCCCCATCTCCAACAGGCAGCACGCCGAAAGGCGACATTCATTCTTCTCCACCCCAAACGAACGTCTTGTCGTATGTGGCGTCATTTAATATAATTTGCTATGTTTAAATTTATCTTCTCTGTATCCCCTTTCCGGCTGTCCTTTTTCAAGCTTTTGAGCTATCTTGAGTCACCGCAATGGCACAACAATTTGAGTCGATTGAAGCATTCCTTTCGGTGGAGTTTTGATCGTGTTTATTTTTCCACCGAAGTTGATGCGGGAAGCCAATCATTAGAGATGCAATTTTCTGCATCTCGCTTACCTGTACACTGGCAGCGCGTCTGTCTGCCATCGTTCGTCAAACACATTATATTGTGACGTAAATTTCCAAAAGACAGCAACCATTCATCTTACCGCCATTCGCCGTCTGAACGCTTTAACCCGTAAGTCAGTCACGAATGTCACGAACAATAATTTTGGACATCCTTTTACATGGCAATGTGTACGAACGTGTGTGTGTGTGTGTCACCCGGCCCTTTTATCCTGGAACCAATTACCGATCATTCAGTCACCTTACTTCTTTTGCTTATCACCTGGAGTCGATCTTACCGGGTGATGTTCCGGAAAGAAAAGAAACAATAATAAGCTACCGTACCATGAATTTGCAAGATTGGTGTTCCGTCGTCAAAAATAATCTGTCCACTTCTAAGCATGTTTCGATGCTAGAGCGACCTCTTTCAATTTGACAGGCTGTTCGCGTTGCGCTCTCAATAAAAAAAAAGAAACAGGCCATCTTGGAAAACTCCTCCCTCGTGGGCATTATTTATACGGTGCGCTCCGACTGCTCAGTGATGGGGAATTATAGTTTCACTGTCAACTACAATATTTTGACGTTCGCTTCCAATCCTCCATTAATGGTCCATTAAGAATAAATAATGGCGTTTCAGAAATGGTGGACATGTCCGCTAGTGCCAGTTTGCTGGAGGGGTTTGATTTTCCTATTTCCCGATACAGAGAGAAATTGGGGGAAGGAAAAAATCACAACAAAATTGTACCGTGAAAACATTCCTTCATTATTTCTTTCTTCTGCCTTAAGATGTTCTGCCTGCAGTTATCGTCAATTTTCACTTTCACCTTGCTTGTGCTACCGAAATTAACTAACCTCGATAAAGAACGTTGGCGTGCAGGAGAGAGAGAAAAAAAGTACAACAAAAATATGCGTCTTAGAACGGTAATTATCTGGCACCCTCACATTTGCCCCGGGCCCGAGCAAGAACACTCTTAACGCACGCTTGTGGAACGTGCTGAAGGTGACATTCGAACTAGGTGATCAATCAAAATTAAGTCCAATCAGCCGCACAAAAAGAGTGGAAAGGGGTGTCATGGAAATGATCATCCAGAAGAGAAAAAATTACTCAATGCACGATAGATTGCTACTTTAACTCCCACTGAAGGGGTTTCTTCTATTTTGTTTACAATGGATTTACATAAAAAAATAAAACAAAAATAGGGTGTCTTTTATGGAGATAAATTGGGTACCACCTGTGTTAAATCTATTTCATTTAAATACAAAAACATTTCATTAAAGAGATAAAACATATACTAAGTATTAAACAAAAATAATCAACATTTTTCTCAACATACGAACTCATACTACTAAACACCAAATTATAAAAAATTATAAAAAAAATGATTTTCCTCCTAAGAAGAGGAAATTACGAAGAAAAACACATTATTGTTATTAGGAAAATTGTCTACAGTCGCTTAGAGCAGCCAGTTTTCCATCTTGATTCGCTTATCAGCTTGTTCACTAATCATGGATAAGCTTTAGAAAAAAACAGAAGATATACCCAAGGTAGGCCATGGTAACCACATTGCAAGAAGGCACGTGCGGCACAATGAGCCGAACCCTCTAATTGAACGTACAGAACAAAAAGAAAAACCTAGAAAATCCTTTTCCTGCCATCATTTTCACGGCATCCGGGTATTTTCACCTTTCGTTTCGTTCGCAGTGTAGTTTCGTTGCCTAAATCATTATTCTAGCGTGCTGGAAAATGCTAAATTGTCTGCCTGACGCTACCGTGTCTTACCGTCTTCGGAGAAAGCTCCTGAGAGAGATTGACGACAAAGGTAAGCCCCGGGTAAAGGAGCCCGGAATTGAGATAATCGTAAAAAATTGGTCCGTACCGTGGACGTTGACGCCTACACCTGCCAGGACACGTCTCAGAGGGAAAAGACACACATTTCCACTTCACGGACCACCAGCCCCAGGTAACGGTCACTGATATTCGAAATCCGGAAAATCAACTCCGACAGTCAGTCAACGGGAAATTAATGATCCAAAAGATTCGTCGTAGATTTACTGCCTGTGCGTGTCTGTGTCATTTGGGAACATTTAGGTGTTCTTTCTTCTTTTTTTTTAAGTGAACAACAAAAAATTAAACACAACCAAACCGTGCAAGGAATGGAAACGAGCCCGTTTTCTTGTTTAAAGCAAAAGAAAAACGAAAGCACCTACCAGTACGTTCCATCTTCGCAAAAATGTTAAAACCGCGCCCCAGCTATCCTGCCTTGCTTAACCACGTTTTGTTGGCTTTTTATGCTGCTTTTCACAAAACATTAACCAGAGCAGTTTGTAAGACACTGGAATGATGAAAAATCCAATCATCATTATGACGACGTTGACGCAAGGTGAGCAGATAGACAGATTGTCCGCCTGCAAATGGGACGATAATGTAATGAACAGCCAAATATGTTCTTGCAATTTATTCTCCACTCTGGGGTAGAAGAGAAAAAACCAACTCATGATTAATTGTTCACAAAACAAACAGAGAAAGGATTTGTTTTGTCTTAGCCAATTTAAACTAGATCGAAAGGAGGCCCTTTTCTTTCGGATGTAAACCGAAATTTAACCTGAAAAAAAGAATGTGCTGTATGAGTTTAATCATCATCAAACCTGGCTTATTTCATTTGATGAACTGTAAACGAAGTAAAGCCTTGCAGTACATTAGATACCGTAATTAGATAGAAAGGGGTTTAGATTATTTGTTCGTTTATTTTTTTGGGGTCACTAAAGTAAATTAAGTATCAAAACCATGGTAATTCCATTAAGCATTCGATTTGGAAGGGTTGAAATATTTTCTTATAATTAAACACGTTCCAACACTGGTGTAGTAGTTCTTTCCACGAGAAGGCACTGTAATGATTTTGTTATGGTTTTTCTATTAAAATGTCTTCAGAAGCGTTTCATTATAATTTTCTGTTTTTTTTTTTTCAACAAAGTTATTCAATTGCAAATAAAGATACAGACGACAATGCATATCTTCTCCTCGGGACTGAAATCACACTCATTAGCGATCAAAAACATTCCACAGAAGTTGACAAGCGTCAAGCAACTGCAGTAGCATCCTCCTGCAAAGGGGACAATGCATTCAATTAAGCCAACGTAATATGTTTACTATTTTCCTGTGGCCCTTTGCCATCAAAACCCCCGCGGCACAATTATCGGTCCTCATTTGAATGGCTTTTGAGCGACGTAATGTAATGGCGGCTCCACTTTGCGGTGTCGCGCGAACCCATTGAGATGTCATCGTTTTGTTTCCCAAACCCCCCATTTTGCATCCTCCGAAAGAACCGAACCAGTCGATTAACCCGTTCTGTGACAGCCGGACGGCCACAACTTCTTCTGCGAACGGTTCCAAAGGCAGCTCGTTTATCAAAATCCTAAAACTGCACAACCCGAAGCGTGTGCAACTGGGCGAACAAAGCGTGGCATTGCATACTGTCACCAGGCAACTTTCACCCGGCAAAGGGTATCCTTTTTTGCATGTTCTAACCAGACTTCGAGGGAGAGATCGCTCCCGTGGTGTCCCGTCAGGCATCCTAATCCCCCCCTGGTTGCTTATTTATGACTAGCTACCTTACTCTCGCTCTCTTCCTTTATACGTTCGTCTGTGCTGAAGATGTCAACGACTGAACCGGGTTTTGTGCATGCGACTCATCCTCAAGATCCCGATGACAGTTCTCGCACGAAGAAACCGGGTCTTGTAACGTGTGCGTCTTAAGCAAGGGAGAACTTCCTCCCACCCACAGGGAACCTGCACTGATCCTGAACTTACCTGCTGTTTTCTAGCGTATAATCATTTTTGCAAGATCATAAATTTCCCATATTTTAACCCCCGTGTCCTGCGTGCGCTTCCTGCAGTGCTTCGGTGCGCATTTGCCTGCCCGCTGAGAGGGTGTGCTGTGCCCGTGTAATAGACCCCCGAACGCAATGGCACTTTCCGAGTGGAAAACCGTTTTTTCTTTCTTTCTTTCTTTCTTCCCCGATGGCTAGGTCTTTGTCCCAGTGCCAAGTGTTTAGAAGTTTTGTGAGATCGTCCATGCGTTTTGCTGCTGGTGATGCTTCCGTTTTCTGTTGAACGTACGAAAGTGTGCGATACGCGACTCGAAACAATGGTTCTACCAGGGAAAAACGAGACAGGATAAGGACGACATTAGGTGTCGGTGTACGGTTCCCATGATGGCGGCTTCCTTTTCGGTTCCGCTCGATGTAAGGATTACGAATCCTACGTTGCACGTGCTCATCACAAAGCTCACGCTTCTTGCACTCCACACACCGCAGGAATGGAACGCTTTGAAGACGAAGAAGACGACACATTTCAACGTACTTCCCCGCAAAACCGACCTCTCCTCCCTCAATCATTCCCATGAACGCCTGGGGAGTCTATTTAAGCTTCCAGTGCGCCGACAACTCCCGGGAGAGGCGAGACATATTTGAATTTGATACACTTTAATATGCACACATTTATCACACAAATCATAACGCAAAACTGTGCGGCAAAAGGGTAATCGTAGCACTACGGGGAATGGTTATGAGCGATCACCACAACTTAATGCACACAAACCGGCGAAAAGGATTCCAAGTCAGCACATTTAGGGTGGTACTGGAGCGTGCGGACGAAAGCGAAAGGCGATAAACATGCGGTAGGTTCGAGTGGAAAATGAAATATGTTGCACATTGGTTTGACTTCATCGGCCATGTATAGGCTGCCCGGGGAGTCCCATAATGGACATTGGAAGAGTGATATGAGTGAGCACGGGTGGGGCATATGTTGGCTGATTTCCGATACTCCATCATCCTTTACCGGAATGGTGGAAAATGTGATAATTTATATTTTGCTAGTCTGCAAATGTGTGGCGATCTTGGTAGCGTCATTAGATGATAGTCTTGACAGTTTGGTTAATTGTTAACTGCTTCAACCTTTTTTTTTTTAGAGATAAAACAAGAGTAAATAATTTTCTGGAAGATGTAATTAGTTTGATAAGGATATCTGGCTTTTCTAGTAGCCCTCTGTTATCTTCAATAAAGACATGAGATAATGAAGCAATCAATATCGCTTTATAGTAATATATCAGAAGATCTAGACTGCTCTGAGGAGTACTTGGGGTACTGAGGAGTTCCTCCAAAGATTGCTCGTCTTACAAATCTACAAGACATTCTTTGCAGAATTCTGAGCAAGTCTTGAACACCTCTTCACGACTTCATTGTTGATCTACACTTTAACAAACATGCTCTCTCTCTCTCCCTACGCGTACCCACATTATTCTAAACAATTAGTATCGTACGTCACTTCTTCTTCACAGTCACCTGTCACCTTTCGGCTTCATTTATTATATTTGCTCGTGTGTGTATATCTTTGTCTTTTCTCCATCCCATGCCCACACAAATGTGCACTTTTTTGACATCCTGACCCCATCAATGCAGGGAACATGGGCGGCGTTCATCAAAACAGTTCGTCCCGTACGAAAAGGCGTTCGAGGTTGTGCGAGCTTGCTTTTATTAATATTTCCCACCTGTATGAGGTGGGTCCACGACACCTCATGCCCATGCCTAATTTAAAGCCCCTCTTGGACTCCTCAGCTCCTCAGCCCCACCTCCGCCAACCGTCTAATTGAATGCATTTAAAGCAAGCTGAACGCGGGACGAGCGCCATGATATGAAAGCAAACGTTTTCATCTCAATAAAGCACTTAATGATTCTTTTGTTCGCACACCCCGCACAGGATTGATGCGTTCGTGCGGGCCCATTTCCGTGGAAACCATTAGTCTGTGCACTGTTCGCACAGTTCCCCCGTTGAAGGATGGGCAGCGACTTCACCGGGATCGGATTGGACCGCCTTCGATCGATTCGAAACGTACGAAACGCCGCTAGTAAGCAAAACGGGTCAAGGGAGATTCGAAGCCGCTACAACAGCAAAAAAAGCTATATCGATGCTTCAACGCAGACGACGGAAAGGTGGAATGTTAAAATCGAACGTTCGTGTATTACCATTTTTACACCCAGGGACGAATCTGTTCGCCCCAGCGCGTCCCAGAACGACAAACTCGGGAAGAGAAATGATTGATGAGCACAGTGGTAGGTAGACGGTCGTGTCCTTGCCGGTTATGGAATTCATCACAATATTTTGACTACAGCTATGGGACAGAAGAGCAGCCTGTCTATCTTGCCCTGCCACTCCAAGGTAGGTAGTCAAGTACCAGGTGAACCATGTCTAAGGTTCGTAACGGTGCATAATGTGATAATTTTGTGAAACCAAGAAAGGACAACAAGTCGATGTCATCTTTTGCTCCCTTTTTTGCGGTGACAATAACCGACCCGGGACGGAACCGAAAACATGGGAATTAAGGGACATGCTCCTTAGGGGGTTAGGCATGAAGCGTGGATGGGCACAACGGAGCGGAGATTGACCGATCATTCCATTATCCATTTATATCTCAGCGTTGTCCTCCCGGTGTCCTTAGTTACTCGAAGGGATATCACACAACCTTCGCTCCCATGATGATGGAATCGATAGCATTCCAGGTGTTTTCATTCCACCGGCTCTCGATGCTGGTAGAGTATGAACTTTGTTTGACTTTTGGAAAAATAAATTAATACGACAAAAAGGGCAAACTAACAAAACGGAGGTGCAGCTGTAGGATTCCCGGTAATCGTAAATCTCGTAGTACGGTCAAACCAACACTGATTTTATGTTGTAATATTATTGTTACTTTACCAACTGGAAGGAGGCATGTGACAAGTTCTCCTAACAAACCCATTGTTAGTTTTAAACGGATGCACTCTGGGATAGTTTTAGGCGATACAGCTTGTGTGAGTTTGTTTGAATAAAGGAAAAATTGATTATTGAATTTCAGCCGAAGATGGTTTCAGAAGAATAAAAAGTAAAGGCAACTAGCATCAAATACTACATGAAACTAAAATTCATGTACTAAAATAAAAAGAAACTCTTTTCTTCCATAGCAGAACGTAGTTTCGATCTACGGACCTCTGGGTTATGGGCCCAGCACGCTTCCACTGCGCCACTCTGCTTCGGTATGTGTGTGATGCTCTATTGCTTTTGGAAGCAGCTCGTTTAGATATCATACTGTCTCTCCAATCACGCTTTCAGCACAAATAAAAGTTATTGATTGTGACTCGTGTTACAGATGTTACATCTTTGTCAAATCAAAATCTATTTTAAATTCAATCAACGCATTTGGTTCCTCCTCCGATTCAATTAAAACTTCTAATCGCGTAACGAAACTCATCCGAAACGCACTTCTTGCCATGGCCGGCCCATTAAAGGTCTTATCACGGTAACACTACGCACAACGAACATTCTTATCGCTTTAACCTTATGACCCCGTTCGTGAGCCTCGTTGCTTCCGGGGACAAATAAACACACTTTTCGAGGACGGAAAACAGACGCCGCCGTACGATCGATCACCTTCCTCGCACCCGACGGACGTTTTGATAATCCAGCACTGACACACGATCAAGCACGGTCTCTGGCGGTGCGGGAATATGTTTCGATCTGGGAAAATTTGTTGGAAAAAAGGGCTCGCACGTATACTGGCAGAGGCCATTCAACCGAGGCAACAGTTTGTTGTTCCCAAAACTAAGCGTACCATCTACCGAAGGTTTTGTGAACACTATCATAAAGTAAACAATTAGATAAACAATATTTCATCCGAGAGCGGGCGTTCGATGAGGACGTGAACGCGTGAGTTTAAACATAAAACGGCCCATAACGCAGACAGAACGCTGCTTCTATCAATGTTTGTTTTCGCTTTATATTGCCTCCTCTTCTCCAGTGATGTTCCTGTTGGCTCAACAGTACTGTCGAACAGTTTGGCGCAAAACTCGCCTGTTAGATCGTGCGTGTTGCTAACTTCAGTAAAAGACGACCAAAAATGGAAGAGAACCCAGCAAAGGAAGAAAAAAAAACAACAACCGTGGATCACATCCTCGACACAGTTGTTCGGTTTTAAATAAAGATTTAATTGTGATTTATGATTACCAAAGTCAAAGATTGTTGGGTATTCGCTTGCTGCTGCGTTTAGTTTTTCCTGGTTGTGGTGTGATGGTTAAATCAGCTAATGGATTTGTGAAGAAGAACTTCCAGAAGAAAATAAAAGGATGTAGTATTTTTCAATAGAGATTTGGTATGCTTACTTAAGTAGAAATCACTGGCGAATAATATTTGTAGCTAAACTAGCCTCAGAATGTATACACTATACTCAAAACAATTATGAATTGAAAAACAGCAATCGAATTATGCAAAATACACCTCCATCGTGTATCGACTTCACATTCTGCTGATTGTATCCAATCATTCTAATAGGGGATATCCCTCATTGTTGGAATCAAATCAATACAATCGATTGCCAACAGCCAAAAACGGCGATTCTAAACACATTGCCAAGTCTCCTGTTAGAGAATTGAAAAATCGTGTGAAAAGCAACGCTCGGGAGATAATTTTCCGCACCTTTATTCTTCGGCGAGACACAACCGTGAAGTGTGCGGTAATGAAATTGAATCCTGCGATTGAATTATGTGCGATCAACGCCACAGATTGTCCGATAGCCCCGATTGAATTCTTTCGCAAGAATAAATAACTCAAGTCCGTGGAGAGAAGCGCACAGTGATCGGTTTTTCCTTCCACAAAACTAAATATTGATTCCCGAGTCACGATTCTGCCCATTGGACGATGAGAACGCTCGAATGGAAAATAGGTTATGTTTAGGTAGTAGACGATAAGACGTGGAAAAACATCCGCCAACAGCTGTGACCGCTGCCAAAGATGGTCATCACTGTGTTTCATACTTCAAGGCGCAATGTGAGTGGAAAAAAAAGTCAGACATAAAATAATAGAAACACTTGCCTTCTCCTCTTCTACCATTCAATGACATGTATTGAAATTAATGATCGTTGTCAAAACATAGAATGAAATTTCAAGATCATTTCAGCCTTCACCCGAGCGCAAGGGAAGTGATAGCGATGCTTGAACCAGATGCTGATAAGTGGAACAGAATCATCAACGTCATCGTCATCATTATAATACACCGTAACCGTGCCGGCTTGCTGTGGGCATCAAGTCAAGGGGAAGGGAACGATGATTTGCACGAGATTTGGAGCTTTTGATTGGTGTTAAACTTCGCTAACGTGCTTCCTTATCGAAACGGTGTATCGTTCGTTTGATTTTGATTCGTTACGATGAAAAATGATGCCAAGAAGTGGTGCAATTAGGGAAACATTTTTTCTGTTTCTTAGACATTATCATACATATGTTAACATGCAATTAAAAATAAAAACAAATTTGTAAGCTTTGCAAAAAAAACTGTAAGAATATCAACAATAAATTAAACAAACCAGTAAAGAAATAGTTTTCTACATTCTACAAAAACATAACAAAACAACACTATATCTACATGAAATCAAATTCCAATCACTCTACAGGAAGAAAGGGTCAACGATAAACACACGGCCATACATAGAAAGCAAAGTGGCCTGAAGGTGGCCTGAGACAAAGGTAAACAGAGTCCGTTAAGGCTTCTGCCCGGCCAGAAGGGGGGTTTTCGAGCGTGGCGTGAAGGGAATGTCGAGTGTATCATACCCGCACGATGACGGTGATGAAGGATGAAATGGCTATTTGTCGGACGGTGATGCTCGTGATCGTCTGATCGTTCTACAAAAGAAATAAAGCAAAGAAAGGGTAAGACACACAACAGAGAAAAAAAAACAAACGAGACCACCAGTCTCTAAATGGCGCAGACCAATCCGCCTGTCAAGCTGACAACCGGTGGAAGATGCCACGGATATAACTCCACAACCCGCTAAATGCCCGCAGAGCGTTAAACAGTTCTCCTCTCTATCTCTCTCTCTCTCTCGTTTCCACGGCATCGAGATCGCCCGGAGGAAGAAACATGGGATGGATGAAAAAAAAAAATGGTAACAGAATTCTTAATACCATCACCACCACGTGTTCCATCAACAGTGGAATATCATTTCAATCTACCAGTGTGATGGGAGCATGATGGCGCAGGAAAATATTCTTCGTGTGGCGTTTCGCTCCGAGTGTTCGGTGGCATGTCACTTCGATTTTCTGTCGAGGATCGGGCGATCGAGCATCTTGATGGGAGCGCCCCATCAGTTCAGCGAATATAATAGAAAACAAATATTATGCTTTCATATTATAATCATTCTCAAAACTGTTTAAATATCGTTTGTTATTCTTCTTTTCCGGTACACGGTCGTCCATTTTGCTTCTACCGCCGGCTCCTTGCCACCTGATGATTCTTGATATGTGGGTATGGCTGCGTGTATCCATATCACCATGACAGGGTTTGTTCTTTTGCACTAGTTAGCGAAGTCATTTCTTAAAACAACACAGCGGTTGGCATAAGCGAACGTAGCAGGAGGTGCCAATCAAAATTAGAAGAGAAGCTAAGTGACTTCTACACTTGCATTGTATTTGAATAACTTTCGTAACTAAGTAATTCTTGAAACATCCTTACATGTAATGTACTCTTACTTCTCTCAAAACACACAAAACGGCGGTCCCAATTAACAGGTCTTGTGTAGAGTCATCCATTCCATTGAAGTATTATCTATAACTACCTCCCCAGGACCGTTCTCGGTTCGAAGAAAATTGAAGCCTCCTCCCCCCTCGGATGCATGGAGTACCAAGTTTAGAACAAATAATAATTCAACTACAAAGCATTCCTTTTCGCCTTTTTAGCAAAACTGCTACAATCTTTCCAAAAAGGACAAGAACAAAATAGCATTCAACTGTAAAAGGACTCTATTCCTGGAATTAGAGCTCGCACTCACATACACCCATTAGCATCAGATGCAATGTCCGCTTCCCGTACTCGGGACACACAATCATGTTCCAAAGCTCCCAAAGGACTTTCAAGTCATTTCCACGCGATGCTCTTATCCTAGCGCTCGATGGACATATACAAACACAAAGCGCTAAGAGGCGAAATGACTCCAGCAAGGACTTCCAGCAGGGAGTGATGTCCAACCCGCAACCCACGCACCACTTTTGGCAGATACCGCCTCGACCTAAGCGTGGAAGAAAACGGACAATTTCCAAGATTTAATTCTACTTATGTAACACAATAATCTGAGTATTGTCTCAAACAGCAAATCCGTCTCTGTTTGCCAATACCGTACGGTGCTGGCGTTGGTTGCGGTGCGGAACCGAAACAAAATCCTTCCATGCAATCCTTTCCGCATTTGAGCTACCGCAAAACTGGGTGCCGGGACAAGACGCAAACGGCACACAATGTCAAGATGAAACAAGATATCCTTTTAGCAGCGACCGAGGCTTACGAACCGAAGCAAGCAAGAAGCTAAGCTCTCAAGCTAAAAAGGGGTAAGTACATGCTGCTGTGTGCTGTTTCCGGGTGTCGTTCAAGGGAGGTGGTGCAAGACTTCCGATTTTGCTGCACGAAAAATCTTCCCTCGCCCGAGCGGGAGGGTAGACGGGCGGGAAATACAAGTCCACAGGAAGAAAGTTTTCTCTGCCCAGTGAAACGCTTGGCCATGATTGTGCGGACCCGGGATTGGGCGTTTGGGCACAAGGAATTAAAAGCAATAACTATAATTAATTGAATGTTCCGTGAGCCGAGCTGGAAATCCCCAGAAGTAGGACATTCGAGCTTTAGCGAACGATTCAGTCTCGCTCGTCTTGTGGGGGGTTTTGTGTTTGAGTTCTCGTCCAACGCGTTATGTAGGCGCGAAAGAGCGTCTAACCGTTCGAGACACAGAACGAAGATCTAAAGTATGGAAGCGTTTTAATTTGCAGCAAATAATTACCAATTGCTGGAAGATGGTTTCAGGGCTCACGAACGGACCTTGATGGCAAGAATCGGTTAGTTTGGAGATGATACTGTGAATCAGGATTAAGATTGAAGCATTTTCTACTCCATTTACAACGACTCTTTTGTGTTTTTCAACTGTAAGCGTTGTATTCAGATGTTACAGTTATGAAAGCAGATTGTGTAGGTCATTTTAGCTTTCAAAGTTGAACGGTTTACCTTGCGGTGTTAATTGTTAGGTGACTACCTTTCAATAACTTTAATCCTTGCTGTCGCAAGATGCAGCTTACCGAAGTATCAGCCATCGCTCGGGGCCATCTCGGAAGACATCTTTTGATCATGTCCATTACATTGATCAAAACGACTTACAGCAGGACGGCTCAGTTGGAGGGGATGCGGTGTACATGTGCATGAGCAATAGCTCACCGTAGGCGAACGCATTCCAAAAGACACCAGACCGCTCCAATGGCCGCTCCGTCCAGACAATCACGACATTGTAACTTCAAACGCAATAACAATAACATATCGGTGCCAATTTATGTTCGTACAATTTGCTTTCGTATGTTCGCCGTCCCTCATCTGGCCAAATCCGGGACGTGGGAGTCATCAATGTAATCTGTGGGAAGGGGAAAGCGATGCTGGAGGAATTTGAGACGAGCGTCGGCTAGTGATGGCGGCAATGGCCCCAACAAAACTCGAGACATTGCTTTCCGTCACGTAGCACGTCGTCCTAATCTTGATTCGATTATCTTGATTTAAGCATGCAGCGACGACTTCGTCTCACTATCGATCGTCGCTGGAAAAACAGGTCCAGTTCCAATTTCCTTCTAAAGGTTTTCGATTTTATTCTTCCGTTTTTTGTGCCTTGAATTCTGACCCCACAATAGCTAGTCCTGCACGTGGGGATAGTGTTTTTTTGTTCGTTTTGGTTCCTTGAAGAAAATAGTGCCGTAATTCGCTCACGATGAATGTTTTATGTCTGGCGTGTTTTTCATGCGTCCCAATAACACGGCACGGCGCGCATTTAGACTCTGCGCCATTCCAAAGCTCACCATCGCTCTCCGCAGCACAACCGATTGTGGCGATGTGTTTTCTGGTAGGTAACTTCCACACTGTTTGCTCCGTGTGCGTTTTCCGGGGAAAACAGAAACTCCTAAAGTCGCAAATAAAAAGGCATTGGAAACGTCACAAAAAGAGCCAACAGCAAGGACACACACGCACAAAAAGTCAATCAGCTTCAGCTCTGCAGGCATGTGGGGGCCCTTTTCTTTTTATCTTAGGTACGAAGGGGGAGGGGGTGTTCGTAAAACGAGCGAAATATCCCACCCACCCACAAAACACCCACACAGCATTGCGAAAATCAGTTACAATCACGAAATGAAGCGTGATGCGTATGGGGTGGCAGGAGAGCGTAACACACATGACAGTTTCCGTCGATTGATTCTACCCGATACGTGGAACGCCAGGGACCGATACCGTACGCCGCTGCCACGGCTTTGTGGCAATCGATGATTTGTGGAAATTGAGTACCGACCACCGAAGGAAGAAGCCCTTTCACTTTCAGGATGAAGGCAACCCGTCTTAGAAAGTGGAACATGTGATGTTTTACTTCGGCAGAATTCCCGCTCGAAGACGGCGCCCGTACAATGCGACCGTTACGTTTGTGACATTTGTCAAAAGCAAAAACCCGCCCGCGGTTAGATTAACTCATTGCCGGGGTGGCGTGGGGGTGTTTCCGGCTGTATGGGTTTATTGAAAATTTACAATTTCACCAACTGCCACACGAAACCGTTTTGCGACATTCCGCCACACGGCGGAATCAATCACGTACACAGCAAAAACGCACTGAACGGGAAAGGAGCGCGTAATTAACCGTGAAAAATCCACGCACGGTTCTGTGATTGATTTACGATACGATTGTGAAACGGGTAGGCAGAGCGGACGGGCGCACAGGAAGGAGGTTCGGTGCAGGATTAATGTTCTTGAAGCGACGACCGTCTTTACTTCGTACAAAAGCCACAGCGCACAGGCGTAGGCGGAATCTAATGAAATTAATACATATTGGAGTGTACTAATCCGGCACATTCGTATAGAAATGGAGGACCGAAATAATCTCACGTATGGTTCAGCAATTTTCCACCTGATGTGGCGGTAGCTAAAGCGATTCGCATCAATAAATGGCACGGTTTGATGATGATTAGTGATATGTACACGGGGTTTGTCGAATACATGGATTGACATGGTGTACACGATGTATATTTTTTTCTGAAGATTAAAAGTAGCGATTGAAGTAAGGTACTCAGGCGTGTTACAAAAATTTAGTCTAGAACTACTACTCTTCATGATATTTCTTCTATATCGAGAATATCTTGGAGCGATCCGGTAGCTGAGGGACAGTAGCGCCGGTCTTCAAAACGGCAGGACCAGGACCGAGGTTCAAATCCCATCCGGGAGCGTTTCTCTAAAGTAAGGACTGACTTGATGTGAAGGATATTTTGTATTCCAAATTATGCTCTACATTCTATCTCAAGTATGGACCAACGGGTAGTCACAAATATTGAATAATTACAAGAAGTATCAATCTACCTTACTCAGAGCAACTAGAATTACCCAAGAAGACCTTTGCTATCAGAGTTTCTAACTAGAACAATTGCTTAGGGAAAAAAGGATTGTGCATCAGTAAATGAATTCTTAGCATTACCCAATTAGCGTACGGTAATGGATTGAAACGTTAAAGCACATTCGCTTTAAAAATGGACCCAAGAATCAAACTCTCATTAGTCACGATATCGAGGATAAATTAGCTAATGGTACCAGCGCGCCCGAATCGACAGGTCAGCAACCACAACATTTCCGAACTGTGTGTCTCCTTGTATGTAGTTTCCGTTACTTCACACACACACGTGTATCGACAAGTTGACTACAAACAGTGTACGTACGATTGTCCGCAGGTTCGCTAAAAGTGCAGTAAAACCTGTCAGGTTAACAATCAAGTGCACAAAACCCTTTCCTTCCCATGTACCGACTGTCAGTGAAATTACTCACCATGCATAAATTACGAACATCCCCAACCTTCTTCTACCCACATTCTTGCTCTCATCGTCATCGACGGAAAGGGTATCGAAGAAAGTCGAATAAAATCGATCAACGCCCGGGACCTACCTCAATGCAGGAATGTGCTCGATCAGAGGCTCGCAAGCCGGTTCCAGGCGAGGTATTCGCGTCTCCCCGTATTCGTACGCATCCATTTTTTAAACGCAATGTTGCAACTGATGGTCATATGCCGTGTGCACAGGTTTGCTTAAATCGATCTAGCGAGCGGGCAGAAGAGAGGGGAAAAAATGGTAACAGTTTTATTGATCACCTATTTTACGGCCCAACATCTAACCATTCATGGGCCTGTAATGGAGAGAGGGCTAGCAAACGACCAAGGAAGGCCGGCAAACGTCGACATGAGTTCGTTTTCTAATTAGCCAATAAAAAGGAACGAAATGAAACCTAACGGCAAACGACTAACGAGCGACGAACGATACCACCACTGTGGTCCACGGCATGCCCTGGGTAATGTAGGGCCGAAGACATTGCGCAAGAATTATGGAAGTTTTTATTTTCGAACCTACATAGATAGACCCACCTGTAGCCTTCCCCGCCCGTTAACGTGTGGGTTCATTTCGGTTGATAATACGACAAGATGCTGATGAGTGTTTAGCAAATTTGAACGTAATTTCAATGGCGAGAAGGAAGAGAACCGGCCCGTAACGAGGTGAGTGAAAGGGTTCGATCATTCGAACAGGTGGGATAGTGGGTTTGCAAAAGAAAATGGTAAAACTTGCATAGAGTCATACTGTGTGCTAAGAAATGAAAGGCCAGTTTTTATATATTTCTTTAATTTTTGCATTCAATTAAGAAAACATTAACTTAATTCCAATATCACTTGAACATATGCAAGGTTTTATTTTATGAATAAAAATTATTTTTATCGCGACCAGTGTGCGCATAAAACAGCATTTTTCTTGCAGCACAAGGTGCAACCAAGAGGACGTGATTGAATGTTACATGTACGCACTCCTCGGTGAGCGTGTCAAGCGCCTGCCCGACCATTCGTTTATCGTTGTTTGTACAAATTAAGCGCTTGCATGACGGATTCCTTTCCCGCATTCGGGAGACGCCACGACGACGGAGATGACAGTAGCGTTTTATTTGCATAGTAATTAACATATCAATTTGCATTTACTTTATATGCGCGTCACATACACATAGCAGCGTTCTCGTTGCTGTCGAGTTGAGAACGGTTCCAAGACAGACATCCCACAGGCCGGTTGAAAACGCATTCGTCCTGCTTTTGTCCCAGACCCGATCCCGTGGCCCCCCTTTTTGAGAGGAGGATGGCACAACATATCGGGTTGCAAATCACGGCTCACCACTCTTGGCCGATGCAACAACGCCCGCTGGACAGCAGGAAGGGAGACAGTGACCACCACCGTGCACTGGAATAAATTGACTTTCAGTGTTTATCAATCATTATTATGATTAAGATGGAAATTGATCTCTCATTATAAATATTTGTCCCGCAATGGCCGCACATGTACGAAATGTCCCGCAAACAATGGGTCCCGCACTTTATGGCGCCTGGTTGGTAAGTCAACCTCATCACGTGACGTTGTGTGCGTCTGTGTGATGGAGTGTTGGCGCCCTAATGGCCACTTCCGCACAGTAAAACGTATTCAGGATATTTTGCTCAGCATCGGTGGATCACTGATCATTGACCTAATTAGCAATGCGACCAATGCAATGTTGGTGTGCACACACACACACGTACAGTGGCCTCTGCTAATTGTTAGTGGTGATGCCATCGACGATGTTGTGCAGTGGTGGGTGGTTTGTTGTGCAATCAATGCGCGTGAATGCTCGATTTTCCTAGTCGGAATTGGAAAATGGGCAGAACGATTGATGATTGAACGCTGTTTCGGGGGGTCTCGAAGGAGCAATCATGCGTATTCCGGCTGACTGTGAGGTGGTGATGGTGCGAGGGGTGTTTAAACGGAGGCGCTTAAGGGCCGAGTCGATTGAAACTCGGTTTTCGAAGGCATGGGATCGGAATGGCGAATGAGTCATAGAGCACTGCATTGAGATGATTGCAGTGATAATGATTCTTGCTGCATGAATTATAGGTGAGTTAGAGCAATTTTCTATTATGTACATTGTGATTGGATGGGAAAATTATTCCCTGAACAGTGGTGACTAAATCATTGTATCATTTCAAATGAAGCGAAGTCGTGTTGCAATGAAGCACTTAGCTTCACGATATTATAGAAAAGAAACTAACCTACCTAAAAGTCATCCAGCAACCTTGGATGGCGCTTAAAATATCCCTCACGAGGGTAGAACCTTAAAAAAATCAATAATAACTTCATAATTCCTTCACGATTCATTAGTGCACTAATCAATTAACCAAAACCTAATTTCAAGGGCTCGTACCCATCCATAGACAATTTTCGTAAAGACACCTAAAAACAAGAATCCAAAAATCTGGCGCCTAGACACGCACATAAATCTTCCGACCCTTAAGCAGCAACAGCGGCAGCTAATGAATCGGGCGCATAATCTGCTACGAACCACCGAAACGGAAACCCAAAACCCTCGATTCGATGCGCACACTTACGAACGAGCAGTTAAAACAAAACCCTCCGCTGGTGGTTTGGGCAAAGACGGCGTAAGACAATTCAAATCGATTCCTGTACGACAACCGCGAACATGGAACGGCCAGGTAAGCGATCGTACCGTTTTCGTTTCGGTTCGGCACTAAAACCCCAACGATCATGTAACTAGATCCGGAGCTAAATCATCTTCCGGCGGACGAATCATTTGTTTTAGAGTGAGCGATTTGATTCAATTTGGGGAAATTTTATACGCCTTTTTCTTGTTTGTGTTTTGTTCTTTTCCTGTCTTTCTCTCACACAGGGTGCACAATAACCCTTCCCTCAGTGGGATGCATTTTTAGAACGAATCTAGCAATACAAAGACGTGTGGAAATGAGGCGTGAATAATTGAAATGATTTATGCGATGTGTCTGTGATGCGATGGCTCCAAGAAAAAAAAAACAACACTCAACGAATCACGTAATACGATTGGAAACCTGCTCAAGGTGGAATGTCTTATGCTCCCGTTGTTTGAAACATTCCAGTGGAATTGAAATCAATTTGCCTTAGATTTGACCACAAACCCGAGCGCCGCAATCAAATCTCACACAAATCCTGGACGATATCTTGCCTCTCGATTTGCACAGGTTCACTGGGTGGATGCTCAATTAATTGAATGATTTACAATCGCACAGTCAGAGCATCCTTTAGGGTAGCGACGGACGGGGAGATGTATCACAATTAATCAGACCAAGTTTCAAATCCCGGCCCGACTCATCAATTAGGGGTTAGGAGGAGTGCCACCACTGTCCGTCATTCTCAAGTGGAGCAAAACTAGCAGGTTGGGATTTTACATACACTGCTCAGAGGAGTGGTGCACTGATGTTGCTGGTATCAATCTATTCCAATATTACCCCGATAACAGAAATCAACCATCAGTGGACGTATATCTGCGTTGGTCGAACGACACCGAGTGGCAAAGGCTGGAGAAGGACTCCTGGCCTTTTCTTGATCCTGTCAAACGCTTAATGAAGATGCATCTTGAAGACTGTAGCAGTTTGTGAGGACCGTGGGAGATGTCGCCAACCCCGCCAACCCTTCCTGAGGTCAGATGTTAGGATGTCACTGTCAGAAGGATGAAGTTGACATCCTTGGGCGACATCCTACTTGTAACACAGTAACACGCTTTGAAGTCAGCACGTGTGTGGGCATGTTTCGGTGGTCGATATAGTGTGTTGGGAGTTTGTTTTTTCTTCTTCCGGAATCACATGCAACAACCGGCAACCGTTGCTTTATGACTTACACAATCCGCTCCGGAAGCTGTCATTATCCAGCAGTGCCATCGTTGTCGCTGGGCACGCATTTTGACTGATATGACTGATGCAGCCAGCAGCACCATGCGCTTCATAAATTATGAGCATTGATTATAAATTCCAACCCACACCAACCAGCGTCCCAATCGTGCAGGCCTGCAGATTCAAGAGTTGTTTAAACAATCTGCATAATTTATGACACAAAAATGAAGCTGTTGATATGTGCTTCCATGTGTTGGTTTGTTTTTTTTCGCATCCTTGCATCGTTTATTTTGAGGGAGTGAGGGAAGCTTTTTGTCCTTGCACCACAATAAGCAACACATCCTTCATACACAGTCACGTGATAGCGGAAGCCAAACTGTACTAAAACACAAAAAAACAAAAGGTACAACTTACTCACATGGCAGTTCTGCGTCGCATCCATGCCAGCAGCATGTTGCGTGGGATGATAAATAAAAAAAACCTCAACAGGACAAAAAGCAAGGGAAATAAAATGCACTAAAAAACTGCATAAATCATACACGATACAAACTCAACGTAGAATTTTCCGCTGCATTTTGTTGCGCTCAGTCAGCACTAGCCAGCAGTTTGGCGTTCATTTATTCAAGGTTATGAGGTTGATCAATAATGAACGGGCTCCGGAGGGATTAACTAGACGTTTATTCAAACCATATTTGTGTGGCTGGGGTGTTGGAAAATGTAAGATATTTCACTGAATTCCATATTTATCGTAGATGCCTTCAAATGTCCTTCAAAAGGCGATTGGAAGTTCAAAATTAAATATGGAGTTACTGAAGATCTCAAAAATTCCAAATGAACATTTTTATATTACCTTCGAACGCCAACCATAGAACTGATTGCACAACATCGACCGAGTTATGAATCACACGCGGCTTCTGTTCCCATTTTTCTCCACTCCAAAAATTTCGAGCTGCTGTCTGTCAAACCGATTTAGATACCCCCCCATACGTATCGAATCCTATCGAGTCTGTGTAGCCCGTACCCCATTAGTTGGCAGATAAAAATAAATATCGCACCAATTGTGCAACGATCGCTCAGGCAACGAAACCCGTCATATCATGTTTTGCATTTGCGGGCATTAAGATAGACGAAACAGCTGGGAAACACAAACCTTCCTGACACTAAATCTCCCACCCTCTAGTCTCTTGGCGTAGTTTTGTAGTGCGACCTCCCAAAGGGTTTCGTTTCATCCGTACCCTTTTTTTTCGACGGTGAATTTCAATATCTTCAAGCGGTTAGCGACCAGCAAAAGCAGCAGCCACAACCAGTCCGTTTTAATTTATCGCTAATGACACATCGTGACATGGCCAGGCCACTCGCTGTACAGCTATTTCTCTTCTTAAAGAATGGCTTTTTCGCCACCCACGTGAAGAAAAATCCATAATCTATCCCTCTTGCTCACCTCTTGCTCTATTTCATAAAGGTGTCTCTACAAACTGCTGGGCAAAATGTAGTTGGAGATGAAGAACGAAAAAGGTGCATAAATCTTCACTCCATTGCAATGCAAACAAACCATTCAGACGTGAAAGGAAATTGTGTGTGTGTGTTTTTAAAAGTCGTCAAACGGCATCAGTCTTCAGGCAGAGAATTCCCTCCAGGGCAGATGCAGGCAAGCGTCCCAACACGGCATTCGTTGCTTGTTTAAACTGTCATACCAATAATGTCCGATGTAAGTTAAATAATTTAATTTACTATTTCTCATTTTCTCGCCAGCAGCGAGGTCCCACAGAGAATACTTTCTCGTTGGAGTAATCAAGCATAACAGCGTCGGGGAAAATCAAACCTTTCGAAATACGTTCCCGGTACGTCTGGGAAGTGCCTGCGAAAGCCCGGGCTCCATTTTTCTCCCAAGTGCATTCGTGATCAAATTTGAATAATTTATTGGAGATGAACAAAATTTCCAGATAAATGTAAATTTCATTCTCTCCGGAGCTCATCTCACTTTCCACGAGGTGTTTCCTGCTCGGCAAGGTGTGCATAAGGACATCTTCCTTCTTGGTGGCTACTGAAACCCGGGCTGTTCGCTCACTGGACTCGCACCAGATAAAGGTACAACTTATTCGTTTTCGCTTATTGACTTTCTTCTCCAATGGGCTTCGCCCAGCAACGGAATTCCTCCATGTCCGTGTGTCCATGGTTGTGCGATTGTGTGAAGGTGTACAAAAGGGATTCAGAAACAGTATTGCATGAAAGTTTCAGTTCTTTCGACTCCATTCAAAAAGCGAGTCCTTTGGTAGTGCAGAAATACGACTCTCTTTCTCTCCTGAGGTGTGCCTAACAAATGCAGCTTTGTTGTAAGCTGTCAAGGCGCCCGGAGTACGAGTAGCATTTGCCAGTGAGAAATGTAAACCCCAAGAACAGCGTCGTTCGACGTACCTGGGAGTTGTAAATGCTCATGCAAATCCATTTTGCAGCGTTGCATGATGAGAGGTGATTTCATGCTTTATTCGGAGGTTTTTGGGTGATTTCATCCAATTTGTTACACCTTAAAAGTACCTGGCAGCGCGGTACACAAGTCAACTTTTGATAGAAATCTAGCGCGTTTTTCTTGGTGTTGGAAAATAGTGGTTCTGATTAGATTTTTATCGTTACAGCGGTACGGGCAATTTGAAGGCGTTAAACAAGGCCATTCGGAGGTTGCATCGGGTTCGCATGCATTATTCATTTCTATCACCCATCCTGCTCCTTTCCCAACCGGTAAGACGAAGTGAAAAGCAGCTAAGTTTTATTGCATCCATTACGCTGCATTGCACCTGAATGAACCGCCTGGAATGGACGGGAATGGGAACAAAGTTGCATCTCCTCTTCGCACACCCGCGGATCGGACATAAAATATCAATTCTCTTCGGTTCGCTTGAGGGTTTTTGTACAAACCACCGGTAGCTAAAGCACCGTCGCCTAATGAAATGAGCAATAACGTAATCCATTCGGCCAGCATAAAACTTCCATTTGTTTTCATTTTTATGATGGCACATTGGGAGATGTGCATTCAAATTGCATTCTGATGGCTTTTTCATCATGCACGGTGTAGTGGTATTCGAAAAAAAATGGGAGCTTTTATTGTACTGCTGCTGCTGCTCCTACTGAACGTTTGTTCGTGACACACGTACGTTTAATTCGAACCCTGTCGATTTCACATTTTTGGCTTCGGCTTGCGAGTCATTTTTAAGCTTTCGAGCGGATCGCATACGAAATGGCACACAAAATGGGAAATTAAACATTCGCAACAAGCAATTAAGCGGATACATTTCCATACAAAGTAATATATTGGTTTGGCATTGGTTTTATAGTAGAACACAAAACACATGTTTTTGTACTGGATCGCCATTTGTGTGTTAGGTGAATTTATTTTTTATTCACCTTTTTTTTTGCGTGACATTTAGCGATCTACAGTTCGCACCTTGAAATTGCATTCGAACATGAGGTAATTATTTCGTGTCATTTAGTACAACCTGGCTCAATGCCACTTAGGCACGCTAGGTACTGGAGTGATCAAAAAGAGTAATCGATTAATTTATTGATTTAAACAATTATTTTTCTTGTTTTTTGCGAAAAATGCACAAAACTATAAATAAGTAAATTAAAATAATTAAAATATTTTACAGTTATTAACGAAACTTTTCCAACAAAAAATACCAAACCGTACAAAATATTTGTCCATTTCTTTCACCACCGTGCAATGGTTCTATAATATTGCCCTCAATATATTTACCCTCCGTACTCCTTTTTACATGCGTCCATGAATGGTGCAGTTCTGGTTGAAGTTGAAGTTCCTCCTGTTGGACATTTCTTAACTTCCATCGGACTGTAGTTCATTTGTCCTATTTTTATGGTGTCGCCACGGACACACTGGTCACTTGTTCGAATTTAATTTATCACCATCCCGCAGACATTCAAGACTCCGCTGCTCGCAGCTATGAATACGAGCATCATAACGAATGACCTACACGAATACAAGAACATGAAAAAATTAACACGGCATCAATGGAGGCAGCAAAAAAAAAGGCACAAAACAAGAGCACGAATTGGAGAATTCAAAACTCCACCAAAAAGGAAAAAGAAAATGAGAGCAAAATAATCATAAATAGTGTTCCCGGGGACGGAATGAAAAGCGGCGATAAGATCGTCGTAAATTAGTCTAATTATCATATGTTGAGCACATTCCACGGCTGGCTTTACTGCTGTTGGCTGCTGCTGTTTCCTGCTTGTGCCTTCATATTTTTCAATTTAGATACACGTACACGGGTTTTATCTGGTTTGTTCGGTTGTACAGCACGAGTTAACCGGTGGTCGGTGATATTTTTCGTCACACAGATGACTCATTTTTGGTGCATTTCATCATATCGTCCAGTTTGGGTGATTGCACACATTAAAGCCTTTTGAAAAAGTGCATCTCGTCGTCTGGTTTTCGGAGTTTATGAGTTTATGGTTCTAGTTTCACATTCCGCGCTTCAAAAGAAGCCACGTCAGTCGCTCTGTCTCACGGCGCGCTTTGGGATAATGAGGCTCCCCGGCACCCAAAACCTATACTGTTAATAATTTGAATAATATGTAAATCCACCGCATGACCGACGGAGGGAAATTTATTTCTATTGTAGTATTTGTTTTATTTCTTTCCCCCTGCTAGACGAAAGCATGCTCACTTCTGTTGGGGAGCATGTTTTGGAAATGAGGTTCAAAGAGTGCGAACAGCCATTTTCTCGCCAGGTTGTCCTGGTCGTTAATAAATAAAAGAAAACAAGCAAATGGGGCGTTCACAAAGCATCATGTAGAA
>KI422610.1:43074-61803 GCA_000473375.1 Anopheles culicifacies | reverse complement strand
AGCCCGAGTCGTGAGTGTAAGTGGACCCGCGAAAAGACGACGATAAACTGCCAGATAGCGCGAATAAAGAGGAAAAACATACTGTGCGGAGGCGATAAAACCTTCAGGCGAAATCAGTAGAAAAGAAGTCTCTCACTGCTTCACGTCTTCTCATCTCGTTTCCATCAAGTGTTGCTATAGCGTGGAGTGAATTCTACCCCATTTTCCATTGCCTGTCTTACCCTGCTTGATCATCTTCGGGGCGTCAGTGAGAAGTGAGCGAGCGAAACGAAGCACACGAACTCATACGGCTCAGTTTGTACAAGCTATCAAAACAGTGGGTGGGAAAACAACATGTACGGCCATGGTAGTGGTACCATCAACGACGACGATGTTGAGGAGGCGATCCATCAGTCATTCGCCCGGCCGAAGAGGCAGACGCACTTGAAACCAGCTGCCGATCGCATTTCGTGCGACAGCGGCATTTCGCTGGAGGATCCAACACTGGCTACCACCCACCCACCTAACCCACCGTCCACCCTGGTACGTCGTCCGAAGGTTGGTAATGGTGCGTCGTACGTGCGACGGTTAACCCAACTATTCGAGAACCTGACACACGACGAGCTGCGCCAGGAGCAGGAGCGTCAAGAACTCAAGTGCACAATGGCCTCGTCCACCGTGGACCCTACCGTTCGGACGCCGTGGGAACTGCAGCAGGTAACCGAAGAGCCAAACACACCGGAAGTGATCGAAGAATCAACCAACCCTACCCCATCACCCGTGCTGCTGGCCGTACCGTGCCAAGTGGTGGAAAGTGTTGCCGTCGTCAGTGGTACGGTGGAAAGTGAAAATCACCCCGCGAGTGATGGTTCAAACGATGCGGAAATTGCACAAGACGCATTAGCGCCGCTGCCAGTTGTGGCTCGTACGCGGACGCCCAATTGGGAGGCCAGTGCGGAAGATCGCGTTATGGCGATGAGTGCGCGAGTGAGTGGTAGTGCACGTAGTGCGAGTGCAGTGGGCAAGAAAAGGCTAAGTCGACGGCGTCGAACAACGCAACCGATGGCGGAGGAAAACGTTGGTGGTGGTGATGGTGTTGGTGGAGTTAGGGGTGGACCACGAACACTCAGCTACACTACCGAGCAGGGTGATAAGATGGATGGTGGCGAACAGTACTACGACTACATGTACGACGACGATGAGTTCGATACCAGCGAGGAGGAAGAGGAAACGGTACAAGCAAAGTCGGACCCGGACAGGGCTGGTGTGGTTGCGGGAAGGTATGTTCACTTTCGAATGGTAAATACCATAGCTCGTTTAGGGTTGAGGGTGAGCAAAGACACACACAAACAACGACGACAACCAAATCTACGATAGCAAGCTTATCTGTTTCACCGGTACGATCATCACCTCGTATCGAGGTCGCAGATCTACAAAGTTCCTATCAGACCTATGTCCAAGGTATGGAACCTGAACATTAGATTTGGAAGTTTCCTTTTCCAAGGCTACTGAAGGTGTTACCTTCTGGCCAGAGTTATTTTTATTGACTCGATAAGATGTGAAGACAGTGGGTAACATGTTTGAAAAATAAATATTAGACTTGTATCTTCCTTTTCGATAAGTGGTACTAGACGAAGTGATACATTGACATTGTTTTTTGACGCTCTTTGGCCAATTTTGCAATGTCTATTGCTTTCTGCTAGCGCTAGAAGTATTGAACAAAAGAAAACATCGGGATAAAACATCGCTTAGTCACTGTCTATTCAAAGTAACTACTCGGTGATAAAAAGCCTAAAACTAAGCAAGAAGCTTCGCTCTTATAGGCTCCCAAAAAGAGCGATCTGCTCTGGAAGATGTATTTGAGCCATGATGTCACATCGATAAAAATCATTCACGTGTGACAATCGATTTGGAGACTGTGCAGTATCCATCAAAACACTGTACAGGTCAGGAAGTAACACACGGAAACTTGCTACTCTCCAAATGAGTTCTGACCTCGAACCAGGCAGGATTGAGGAGCAAAACAGAAGAACGTTCCACACAACTTACTGCAGTTATGCAATTGCCGTAATACGTTCTATCAGCGCCAGCATGAATAATGCATACCCGCCGCTCGCCAGTGTCAGCTTCTCGGAAATTCAACTCCGTACAGACGCCGCATAAATTCGAACGCGCAAGCTGGCCGACCAACAGCACAATGCTGATGACAGATAGACACACACACAGATAGGGACACAAACAAAATCAAAAAAACAAAACAAAAACGCTCACGAGGTCAAACGATCAACGCGAAATCAAATGGGTTTGCGCGTCGCGATTCTAGCGAGAAAGCACGTACCTCCACTCCAACGCATGATTTGCGGAAGGAGCTTGAACCATTGCGACTGGAAAGCAGACACTGAGTCATCGCAACAGTACACATTTACGCCTGTTTCTGATGCTGGTGCCCTACATGACAAAAAGAATGGGAATTGTAGTGGAATTGTATGATAGTACAAAATTAAATCTATTCTTATTTTCGCTTATCTACGAGAGTGTGCCTTCAGTCCCGAAATAGCACTTCAAGTGGAAGCCACGCAAATTTGGAAACAATTTATTGTTTACGTTTTGGAATTAGAGTGCGAGGAAAAATACCTTCAAATTCCATACTGAGCGTGTCACCGTCAAGTTAATCGAGCTAAAACGAGCAAACGATTTATGGTTTGTGTTTCTACAGTGAGGGTGAATTCGGTGAAGGAGCTGTACCGCCAGAGATCTCCGAAGCTCACAATATGCACGTACCAGTGATCGATCGAGGCACACCACAGTATGAAGAGCACGATGAGTTTAGCAGCAGTTCCTTCGACAGTGACTCGGAAGATGGAGAACCATTCGCAGTACGGCCCGATTCAAACAGTTCACTCAAAACGGCGTAAGTACTGCCGGGAACCGGAATGTGCATTAGGTCCATTAGACTCAATGTGCATCTATGTTTTCGTCTACAGTCGCGTAACAAGCATTCTACAGGAGCTGTTGGCTAACGAGGCAAACTACGTACAAACGCTCGCACGAGGGATCGAGAACTACGTCACCATAATGACGAGGAAGGATCTTCCACCGGCATTGCGCGGTCAAAAGTATCACATCTTCGGCAACATCGAGAAGATACACAACCTGCACCAGAACCAGTTTCTACCGATGCTGGAGAGTAATCGGGCAAGCATTGCCGGAATTGCGGAAACGTTCATCTGGTTTCTGGAGAATGATAAGTTCTACTGCTACATCATGTTTGCCCTGAATCGCCCAAAATCGGAGCGGATATGCAACGGAAATTTGGACTTCTTTCAGGTAGGGAGACTTCTTCCAATCCCTGATGTAACGATGTAATTGTTCTCTTCGATTTCCAGCATCGCCAGCAGGAAGTAGACGATAAGCTCGGCCTGAACAGCTTTCTTCTGCAACCGATCCAACGATTGCCCCGGTACAAGCTGCTGCTTGCTGAGATTAACAAGGAGATCCTGAAGCAGATGGAGGACACGCTACTCGAATCGGTAAAGGACGAGATCGGCATCCTGTGTAAGGCCGAAAAGCGACTCGAACGCTTCATCGACATCGTGAACGAAGCGATGAGCATTAACGACATTCAAGAGTGCTACGAGGTGAGTATTTGTGCGGGACAGCTTACACCGGACAGCTACTCGAGTTTTTGCGCGTGAAAACATCTCAATTCTTTCATCTGCAGTCTGTTACAAATGACTCCCGTAACCAAATGACAGTGTTTGTGTGAGCGTGTTTGTTGTACATGTGTGTATAAGTTTGAAATTGGCACAATTTTACCTCGATTGTATACAACTCAGGGTCTGAACAGTGTGCGGCTGGAACTCATGAACCAATGTCTTGCGATATCCGATCTCTTCGGCAGTACGCTGCACGCACCGATGGTATTGCTACTGCGCCCCCATCAGGACCATAACCCGGCCAAACGAGAACCCGTGAGTGAGGAACTGGAACAACAATTGGCATTTCTGGTCTTATCGTCATTACTGATTGGTCATTCTGTTAGACACTTGTTCTTAAACACTTTACGGCACATTAGGGTCCACCACACTAACACAGCATTTAAGAGAAGGTGACGGGGTGTTGGACACTAACAATAATTACACGTTCTACAGGGGTTTTGTTTTCTCCTTTATGGTTTGCCTAGCTACACTAACCAGGTGGACAGAAGTATCACATTTCGGGCAACAGTGTAACGCTTATCTCTCATTCATTTGCTAACGTCTTGAACCACGCATCTCCTACTTTCAGATTAACCTATTCAGTCAGGGTAAATTCCGGAAGATGTTCGAGGTTGACATCTACGATTGGGACCACCGGCGAAGGTATGCGGCGAAGCTGTTCCTCTTTGAACGAAGCGCCATCTACACCGAGAAGGTTAAAAACCATCTCGAGTATCGTGGCCGATATGATGAGTCGGAAATAGGCATCCACAATGAGAACCGGAACAAGGTGTATCTTTACGCGAGGAAACGTGGCATCCAGGAGATTGAGGTGACCTGCGGTGACATGAACGAGGCCCAGCGTCTATCTACGCACGTCGAAAAGATGATGCGAGAGTTTGCGGTAAACGAGCGGGATCGCATCAATACGCTCGTACGGCCACGGATACCGAGCGTGATGACACTTAACCGGCGCAGTGTTACGAGCATGGTGTCTAGCAGTAGTGCTGCCAACAGTATCCGTAAGTGATCGAACATCGAAAACATCGTACGGAAAGGGGATTAATTGGTTTTGGTATTCTTTTCAGGAGAAAGTTACGAATCCACCTCACAAACTACCTGGTATGTTAGCTTGTAGGTGGTATCTATGTGGCTTCGGAATCGGAATATCGGGAGGCCTCTGTACTGTGTGCTCGTTTGAATACCTCTTTTACCCGTTTTCCTCCTTTACACCCGCAAACCATGTCTGTACATAATCTCCAACGTTATAGTTGTAAGACCGACGCTCGACTCATTTCAAGCCCTTCGTCTGTGTGGTTTGATAATAAAATTAGTACTACGGATTGGAAAAGAAGCAGGACGTTATTGGTTGTACAATTGGGAAACGAATACATCTCGCTATATTTGTTTGGTTTGTGACATATTCCCCCTTTTTCGTCATATATTCATGTATCTCGTATTCGTCTTTGGTGCCAAGTTCTGTTCGCAAGCAAGTAATGTTAAATTGTTGGTGGTGCTTGAGGTATACCGCAAGGGGAACCATTTGTTAACACAGCTTAAGCAACTTCCTACAGGAGCACCGAAAAACCAATAGCCCAGCTTGCTACCATGCAGAAGAACTTCTGCAGAATTCTAGCAGCTAACAGACGGTACTACTTCAATGAGCTGCCCCAAGAGTTGGCGTCTCAGGTGGCTGACTTTATACGCGTGTACGACCGAATATTGCATTTCCATACCAAGCGTTTATACGAGGATTTAACGCGACCAGACACGGGAATCGATGAGGTGTGTGAGATGTTCATCGGCTATTTGAAGGTGAGTTAGAAACATTATCTAAACAAACAAAAATTGTACAGCAAAAACTAACTAAAAAACTTTTTTAACAGGAAGGAGCGCTTGATGTGTATAACGAATACATTCGGCTATTCAAACCGGCAGCAGAAGTCCTTAAAAACATCCACAAAGCAACGGTAAGTAAGATCTTAGCTTAGATTTGGTTAAAAAATCGTTTAAAACCATCAACTGTCGCTACGAAACATCCATCACGCTGCAAATTCAAACAAAATCAACGTTCCTTGAAATATTTCACGCGAAAAGTTTCATTCATTCAAAAGTGTATAACAGCTCCGTGAAACGAAATGAAAGTTTCAAACGGTTGATGAACCATGGATTGCGTTAATGGATCAATGCGGACAAATATAATTTATTTATTTATTAAAGCACTGGTTAGGGGCTTCTCGATTTTAACAAATTGAACAGAAGTCATCGAACATTTTACCCCCGTACTACGTGTTTCCCTTTTGTTTAATCAATTAACCCACTACTGATAAGTAAACGATCGATAAAGTAATATGCCATCTATCAAAACTTAAGCTTCAGATTACAACCCATTACTGGTTTAGCATCGCTTTCAATCTTTTTCGCCTATTTCTTTCAATCACTACAATTAAGCGAGACCGCCTCTTTGATTACAGCGCTCCAGTATTACCGACAGTATGGTAGCGCCGACGATGGATGAGTTTACCTTTCTATGCATACAGCACTGGAACAAGCTGGAACACTTCCTTCAGGCACTGGTCGTACAGATATCGGAACAGATGAACTCGGGCCACATGGAGCACCAGGATTTGTTCCGAAAGTTGGCATACGTCGAGGTACAGGTGGCCAGTTTCCGTAAGCTGCTCTTCCAAAACTATCGACTGTTCAACATGGACGAGAAGATAAACCCGTCAAAGCTGGGCCTGGTGCTGTATTCCGATCGTGTCCGATATGACAACGAAACGATCAGCTCCCATCGTGTGTTGCTATGTGAGCGTGCAGTCGTTTGTGTCAAGTTCCATTTCGTGCGGGTAAAACAACGAATTGAATAGCTTAAAACTATAAATGTACATATTTACTCATGCCAATGCATGTGTCCTGTTTTTTTTAAAGGAATTTGGACGCCAAACGGAAAAATACACCGGTTTTGCCTTCATCGATCGTTTCGGGCGGGATGGTAAACTGCCCAACGTACGGATCAGCAAGAAGTCCGAGATTCGGTTGAACGTGATGCAGAACGAAGCAAAACACCCGATTGATTTCGGTAACATGGCCAACCGGGACAAATTCTATGGCCAGTACTGTGCGGTACATGCAAGATATTCTTAAAACGAATGAACGTTTAAACATGTTCTTAGTAAATAACCTCGCTACGAAATGTGTAATAAATTCGATACTTTTTAACAGTCGCACTCGAGATCTTTATGTGCAATGTTACTTTCATCACGGAACTAAAGAGCTTTATGGATGGTAAGATACTTTTCCGTAACAACACAACGCCAAACAGTTCGGTAAACATCATACCAAACGCAACTCAAACATATAGGCGCCCACCCTCTCTATGTCGGATCTCGTTCTTCGCCGTATCGGCATCGAAATCCATTATTCGCGCTCTGGTAGAGTCCAGGCAAGATAAGTAATTTCTCCGTTCTACGAGCTTGGGACGCCGGACATCTATTTGATCGATAATGAACAGTTTGCTTCGTAACTTCCGACGGGACGGATGGCTTTCGCGTTAACGTTCGACACGCAAGAGACACGGCAGAGTGCGTCGGTTCGATAGCTTATCATCCGTAGTGTGAATCAAGGCGTTATCTAATCAATCAGATGGACATTCGCCTCCACACTGACATCTAAACCGCGTGTCCCATATGAAGTGTTTGTTTTCATTGTCGTGCCTTGTGTTCCACGGTAGTGTCGGTTCCATAGTTTGACTGCAACTATATCACCAGTACAAGGATGCATCCGAAGCGTCCAGCAATTCCGCCCAAACCGAAACTTCCCGGTGTGACGCACAGTCAAGATTTCCGTGACAGTGGTATTTCCGTTTCGGATGACACAACCGCGTCTTCGGATTCGCCCAAGCGAACTATTAACACCTCCGACACAGTCTCCACAACGCACGGTGGTACACCAAGTGCTGTGCGTCAATTAGCAAGTCACTTCGAAACGATCGCACTGCATCGCAACAGCAATCTACACCGACCAAACGCTGATTTAGGTGAAGCAGAATCAACGCCACGAAAACCATCCACCACACCGTTGATACAGAAACTTCAAACGCAAGTCGCAGGTACGCTAATGGGAACTCCAAAGCCTCACTCACTGCCGATGCTGCATTCTTTGCACGATCGAACGAATCTTTCACGTCGGGCGAGCGCCATCGCAGAAAGGATATACGATACCGTGTACGAAAGGTAAGATATTCCACCGGAGAAGTTGTCGTGAGTCACGATCTAAATAAACACAACAGTGATACGACCTTCTGCTACACTGATAAGCTGATGGTTCGCTATGATAACGTTTGCCGTATGCCAACCAAACGTTTAGAAAATTTACAATCGGGAGATTTATTTTCCATTTGAAGCCCACCGATCCCGATTAATCCCGATGAATCATTGTGAAATCGAGTGGGGTTTACGTGGGTGATCATTTTAGTTCGCTAGTTCTAGACGGGATGTCTTTCCATTTTAGTGCGTGAGCCAAATGCGTACAATGGCTTACAATACCTTGCAGTGATTGCAAGATTGCAGTGTTGGAAGTAACAGCTTTCATCTTAGTGATTTTACAGAGATGACTCACCGATCAAGAAATCCCCAGATTGATGATGTCTTCCTTTAGCAGTAGAAGTATGTTTCTAGTTTGTTAGTTTTGTATACAACTAAGTCTAGCTCAAATGATCAGTTAACTGAAGGATGCTAGTTTGTAGAAGTTAGAATGATAGCAAAATTTAAAAAAAAACTATTCAACATAACCGTTCTTTAACAGAGACCGTACGGAACATAACAAAAGCGAACCTATTGAGACAGTACAGGAAGAGTTAGATGATCCTACCTCAACCGATGGCTATTCTTCGTTTGAGTCATCGTGAGTAACAAGCATTTATCTTGCCGCATTCCGCTTTGTCGCTTGTGCTGGTTTTTGGTAGTAATTAGAACGGTTAAGCTTAGTGTGTTGTTTCCAATATGTGTACCTGTAATTCTCGTCTAAGCCGCTGACTATACAACTAAACTATTTCCACACTCTGTAGCACCGATGATGAAGATGAACCACACAAACGACAATCCATTAAGAACAACTACTACTCGATAACACCTGATACGAATGCGCCCGAGTACGAAACAACCGTCCCTATAGATCACATCCGAAAAGTGATCATCGAACTGATCGAAAAGGAGCAAAAGTACATTGAAACGCTTGATCACGGTATCCGTAACTATGTCCCAGCTATGTACGCACAAACACTCCCAGCTGCGTTACGAGGCTTGCGCAACATTATCTTCATAAATCTGGAAGACATTTTGCGCACACATCGGGACCATCTACTGCCCGATCTTGAGCGTGCTGCCAATCTGTCAGCTACGTGCTCTGGCAACAGTGATCGAATGGCGGAAAAGGTAGCTGAAGTGTTTCTGAGCTATATCGAAAACGAACGGTTCTACTGCTATGTTCAGTTTGCAATGCATCATGCTGATTCTGAATTTATACGGTTACGGTACAACGATTACTTCCTGAAGATCCAGCATGATCTTAATGATAAGCTGGGATTGAACAGTTTGCTGCTGCAACCGATACAGAGACTTCCGCGCTACAAGTTGCTACTGAACGAGATGGTAAAGGACTTACTAAAGGATGGTGATGGACATCGTACAATGAGCCGACGGACGGCTTTACTGTGCAAAGTGGACAAGCGGCTTAGCATACTGATCGATCGCGTTAATCAAGCCATCAATGTACATGACATCCGGCAGTGTAGCGGTAGTCAAACGGTGACCAATTCAAGCTTAAGGCATGGATCGGATATTCCGCTCACATTAATACTTCAACCAGAAGGCAATCGGAATCCGGAAAGAGACACCCCAGTAAGAGAGTGAATAAGTCAAACTAAGAATATCTGTCCGTTAAGCACACTTCCTTACTATCTTTGCAGATAAATCTACTCTACCAGGGTAAGTTCCAGCGGCTATTTCTAGTGGACATTTACGACTCCAACGTACGTCGGAAGTATAGCGGAAAGCTGTTTGCATTCGAAAAACTTCTACTCTACGCCGAAATATTACGCGATCGGTTGGAGTACCGGGGACACTTCAGTGACAGTGAGTTGTGCTATCTCGAGGAAAGCAGAAACCGTCTTGTTCTTTACGCAGGCTCTCGTGGTTCGCACGAAATTACCGTACAATCGGATACAAACACGGAGCTACAGCCGCTCGTAGCATTAGTATACACGATGGCAAAGGCTGTGATATACGATACGGTAGGGAGTGGTGAACCTACACCTTCGCATATAATGGAGGATGTGGACGAAGATGATCACGATCTTTTACCAGCCAACGATGCGGATGATATTTGGTAAGAGCTTGATCTACGTACTAAATGAACAGGGTCTTATCCAAAAATAAATACCTTTTTAGGGATGAGCACAAGTTAACGGAGTCCTTCATCGAGGCCCAGCGGCAGTTTCTTGAGGTGTTGATTGCAAACCGACGCTTCTATCTGGACACACTCAGTACGGAGGTAAAGACGAAGTTGACATCTTTCATCAACGCTTTTGAAGCCATTATGGAGCTTCATCGAGGAATATTGGAAGATCTTGCTCAACCAAACCCAGATCCGGATAAAATATGTCACTGTTTTGACCGTTACTTAAAGGTTTGCTTAACTTGTACGCGCTTCATGGTACTAGTGTTGCTTACAGTCTTACATCTTGCAGACTGACGTTTTCGATCCGTACTACGATTACCTGCGCGAGTTTCGGAAGGCTACAAAATGGATCCAACACAGCCAAACACCTTCGGTAAGCATCGTGCGTTCGAAACACACGTACTATTGAAATGTATCTTCATCGTGGATTATGCTTTTTAACAGAACTTTAACAACCGTGTCGCCTCCACGGTGAAACAATTCACGTTTCTTTGCATCGAGCATATGCAGGAGTATAGCCGCTACTTTAACGTACTCATTGTCAAATACTCTGAGAACAGTACGCTCAACATACCCATTGATACGGAGCTCTTCCAAAGGTTGGCGTACGTGCTGGTACATCTTAACACTTACCGAAGTAACCTTGCGGTCAACTACGAGCTGTTCCTGATCGATGAACATGCGCCAGCTTGTGGATTGGTGTGCCACAACGAACGTGTCACGATTACCAATACACCACATGCTGCCGATGCTGGACCGTGTCGTTTGTTCGTATGTGAAAAGGCGGCCATTTGTGTTAAGGTGCAGGATGTTCACGAGCACGATCAGCAGGTGGAACGTTTCGTGCGAGTTCTGTTTTTTGATCGCTTTCAAGGTCGCGGAGCACCGATGCGTATGCGCAAAAGCAAACGCCAACCGCAGCGACTAAACTTTCTGATCGACGGTTTTAAGTTTCGGATAGATTTCGATAGCACCCAAGCCTTGACCACCTTCTACAGCAACTACGTCAACCGGTACATCATGATATAAATTGTTTTATATCGAATTAAAGCTGTGCAAACTTCGAAAAGCCAACTACCAAATATAATTTCTAAGGATCTCACAAAGCTACACGTGCGTTTGGGTTAGTGCTTATATCTCGATAGCTCCTTTTGTCTGAGCTATCACTCGATGACACATGGGACATGTCTTGCGGGTGCTGATTTCTAGTGGGCTCGCTAGATGATAGCATCCGGTGCACTGCCATGCTCCGGTAGGGTTTGTCAGTGGCTGCCCCGATGCAACGCACGGTGGAAAGCGACTGCCACAGCTCGGACAGAGCGTACTACAGTCAGCGACCGGCGTCTCGCAGGTGAAGCAACTGATGTGCTTCATCTTACCGTCCTGTGGGTCGTAGCGGGAGAAAATCTCAATCGCCAGCTCTTCGTACTGTTGCCGGCGAGCTTCCGAGATTGTTTCGATCGATTCTAGCTTGATGAATGCCTTCGAACATGTACCAAATGATCGATCAGCACAGCTAGCTAGGGCGAGCAGTGCGTACAGTGACTCCACCTCCAGCACATCTTCGTAGTCGCGTAATCGCAGGGCTGTTACAACAGCACTGTGCAACAAGCCTGTTCTTAGTTGACGCTGTGCCAACAGCATATAATGATACGCCTCCGCATGGTGCCATATTTGCTCGATCAATACCGCATCCTCCGGGCTAAGTTGGGACAAGACAACCGCTCTACTTCCTGCCGCTTGCACAGTCAGTTGCTTTTCGACGTGCTCTTCAGCTAGCAAACCGGAGAGGACATACAGCTGCTTTATCCTGACGTAGTCCGAACGTTTTTCTGCTTCCGCTTCGGCCATCTTCACGAGTAAACGAGCTGCGTCCAAATATCTTCCCGCCTTGCGCTGCAATTCAATAGCTTCTGGTAGCTTGCCCTCTTGAAGCAGCTGAGCCGCATGCTTGCTTAGCAGCGTATTGATCTGCGGCATACGGTACTTCTGTGCTAGCTCCACCGCAAGGCCCCACTGTCGGAGGCTAATGCACGTTGAAACGGCTGACTTGACGTCACCGAGCTTCAGGTAGGCTGCAACCGACTGCTCACACATCCCAACCGTGGCCAGCTGTTGTCCGAGCTTTGCCAACTGTGGGCTCTTTTCCGGCAGCCGATGCATACAACCCACCAACTCATCGTACTGCTCCAAAGCGTACAGCGCATCCATCAAACCTTCCGTGTGGTGGGCCTTTTCGTAGTACTCCTTCGCACTGTCCCACGCACGCATGCTCATGTAGTGGTGTCCGATCTCGCGCCATGCGTTCTCCATCTGCTGGTCGGAGATCCCCGGCCCGAGCCGGTACAGCTGAACCGTGCGAAACCAATCGCACAGTGTTTGCCGTAACCGTATCGCACAATCACGCCTGTCTACGTCCATGTACAGCTTCTCTGCTTCATCGAACTCGCCAAAGAACGCACATATCTCGGCCCGCTGCAGTGCCTCCAGTTGAATCGTTTTCAGACGCTTTATGAGCTGAATGCCCGGATAGTTGCTGCACCTTACAAATGCTGCTTCGGCTGTTTCGAGATCAAGCTTTTTCAGTGAAGCTTCCGCTAGAAGCCGCCACAAGCGTGGATGAGGGTTGTCCTCAATGAATTGCTTCGCTTCTGCAATACCAACATGAGCGAGCAGATCTTCAGTATCCCGAAGCGACTTTACCCGTAGCTGCAGCAAGTGTTCCTTTACGTTCGGTGTTGCACCACCCTTCACAATGTCATCCAGCAGTACACCCGTTATTTCAAGCTCCTCAAAATTACAGATGTAACCGGAGCAGGTGATCGGTTCTTCAGGATCGGCACCACGCAGGATGTACATGCGGGTCTTCTCCATGATCGCCAACAGTTGAGGGTTGTCCCGTGCCCAGCAGATAGCCCACACATCTTTTCGCTCAATGTGAGGTGTCGAAGAGGCCGGTTCCGATTCGCTCGTATCGTCACGTAGGGTTAAGGTGGTTAGTACGCCATTGCAATCGATCATGGCGGCCCGAGTAGAGTTGCAGTTGATCGCAAGTTTGTAGCTGCGGGCCTGCAAGTAATGCCGATTGCGCAATACCAAGTGGGGTAGAGTGTACTCATGAATAAGGCCACTCTCACGGCCAATCAATAGCAGGTTCTCCGAGGAAGCTAAACAGCAAATTGGATCTTGACTTGGGTCCACCTTGGGTGGAATTTCGTTGGCCGTTTTCGAGTCGAGATCGTTCAAAACTTCGAGGGCTGGTGTATCGTCAATGTGGTATTTGCGATCGCGCTTCATTTTCAGGTTGGCGTGCAACGTTGAAGCTCCCTATGATTATGGAACAGGCATACACATTTTAGAAACATTCACTACAAAATAATATTGCCAAATACATACAATGAGCAAACTTATAATTACCTTCGGTGTATGATAATGCCAAAGCAGAAAGTGATCCTTTGAGGCTACGATCACATGCGACGTGTTCATCGTAATAAACTCCGGACGTATATCGATGTATTTTGCTAATACATACATAAACCAAGGTTTAGATTAATTATTCAGATGTGTTGTCCGTCCTCATACTTACAATCTACCGTTGTGCTGATAGAATTACACACCAGCAGCTGGTACATCAGATCCTTTCCTTTGCCTTCGCTCACAATACTAAATTCCTTCCCGGTCATACGGGTCTCAACGGCCAGCACACAATGATCTACCGAGGCTGCCATCGACATCAATGCGTCTATCTGTTTCGCATAGCACTGGTTTGAGTTCGTGTCCCAGAAGGTAACCGTGTCCACATCATCGCTGCTGCCGCTTGCAATAGCCTCCTGGTAGCAAACGGTGCGGTTGAAGTAACACCAGTTGTAATCCGGCCGAATGTTAGCGAAGTAAATGAACGAATCCACCGACAGTGCAATTCGTAACGATTTACCTTCCCATGAGAGGGATGTAATTTCTTTTCCCGGTATTTTCAGCGTCCGGATATGCTGTAGAAGAACGAGATTTATTGGTGCATAGGGTCTGGGAGCTAGTTCGATGTAGATAGCTTACCACACCGTACGGAGTGTAGAACAACACCTGACTGCTGTCCTTGTCGCTGTTCAAATTTGTTTTCATGCCACACAAGGCCAGAATCGTGCCGTCATGGTTCCACATACACGAAATAGCTTGCACACCCGTATCCACCACCACTGGTGCATCATCATTCTCGTTGCGCATCAGTTGCATGCGTCCATTTTCGTAGCAAATCGCCAGTACCGGTCTGCTCGGTGAGGATCCTTTGTGGAACCAGCACAATCCCACCACAGTAACACTCTTAGCCGGCGTCAAATACACACACTGTATGTGAAGCTTCATCACGAAGATGCCCTGATTATCGTACAGATGCACCTCGCCGTTCTTGATGCTGAACAGTAGCAACCTACCGTCCGGACTCCATTGTACACCGGTCAGTGAGACATTCTTCAGGTCCTTTCCCCAGATCCGGTTGCCATCGACGGAACCGACGATCACCGTACCATCTTCGTACACGATGCAAATCTTCTGCCCATCGCTTGTCCATGCCATACCCTTCACGGTTGACTTTTTGCGATCGTTGGTCATCTCCTCGTACCAGGAGCCCTACAATGAACGGGAAGAATATAGCAAAACCACCGAGATGTGCCGTTAAATAACTAACCTTGTAAAGCATCCAAACCATTATAACGCCATCCTTGTCGGAGGATGTTAGCTTCTGTTGCGACTCGTTCCACGTTACCACCTGTATGGCCGACTTATGACCCTCGAGTGTTTGGTTCATGGAAAGATTGCTTGCCTGCAGCGCCTTGCCCGACTGAGCTGACACCGCCGTACTGCTGGCCTGTTCCAGCTTCAACACCTTCAACAATCCATCCTCACCGCCCACCGCAACGTACCCTTGGTCTTTGTTCCATGCGATACAGTTCAGCCGTGTGTTGTTCGGAATGGCAATCTACGATTGGAAAGCAATCAAATATGGCGTCCGGAAAAAAGAGCGTGCAATGAAAAGCCTTCGCTTACCTTCTTGCTCAAGTAAATAAACATTCTGCACGATTGCGTTTCGCTGCCGGTGACATTCAAACAATACAAATACCGTTCAAAACACCAAAAATACGTTCCTTTATCGGATTTTGTTCCTTTTTACAACTGAAAACACACGAAACGTTAGAACACCTGTCTGGAACTGTACACAGCGTACGACAGGTAGGAAAAACTCCCGTTGTTTGTGCCCTGTTTTGTGTTGGTAGCGCAGGTTGCCATAACGACCGAACTGACAGTTCGATCGACGCACGATGGTACGCACACATCGATACGACGCTTAAGCGCGAATCGCAGTGGGGGAAAGAGCTTTGTTTGTAAACAAACACCTGTTGCATCGCTTTTCTTTCTCACACAACAAAACTCAGAAGAAAAATGATGAGAAACCAACTTTTTTTTTTTGTAAATTAAGTATTTTCCTGTCATTACCTTTTCTTTATTTTTCTCCTTATGTTATTATCATGTTTGCATTAAATTGATTAGGTTTAATGTAAGTAAACGTTGTTTATGTTGTCTCTTTAAAGTCTGGGCCTCTTTTCGTTTTCCTCCACATTCATCCGTCTGCTTTCTCCGTGCTTCATTTGTTCGGTGGCTGAAATGGTTTTGTTTTACTAAATGTCTGCCTTTTTGCATATTCTTATGTTGCTTGTGCTAATTTATGACGTGTTGTTGCGGTCTATCTTTTGCTTGTGGCATGTCTCTTCTCTCCTCTCTTTATTTTGATCGCATTTGTTTGTTCTTCTAACTATTTTTAACACATTTCCTATTGTTTCGTGTGTGTTTTAATCTTTCATCTCGTTTGTCGAAATATGTTTTTAAATCTTGTTTCGATTCTCTGCCACCAGTTTGAAAGCATTAATTGCTAATATAGGACGAGTTTGAAACGTTTTCTGTTTTCTTCAAATACGATTACGCTTGCCGAAAGTTCTGCCATAAGCGAATGGAAATTGCAACTTTCAATCCACCGCTGATTAATACACGTTTGCAAAAAATTAAGCAAATCAGTAGTTCGGAGTTTCGTTTCTAAACAACTCTTAATACTTCATATAGCTACAAAACTGTTTTATCCAATCGTTCGGTTAGAGTAGCTTTGTTGATGCTGGTCCTTTTATCCTTCAATCCATCATAAACGTGATTTGTCCCGCATTCAAAAATTCCAACGATTCCAGCAGTCAGACCGTAATTTGATTCATTCATATTTGCCTTCCGTTTTTCAAACTCTGTTTTCTTTGCTTCTTTTCTGTTTTTTATTATTTTTCTCCACCATTCTATCGCCATTCTGTCGGTGTGATTTGGTGTGCAAATAGAAACCATTTATAGAAAAATATAATTTAAAAACCTGACATGTTCTCATGATGATTTATAAAGTTATACATGTACTATTTGTTTGCAAGTTTTACATGTTTTTCTGCCAGTTCCTTTCACTCACTCATTGCTTGTTTTTCTATCGTTTTACTTCTTTGTTATGTTTAAACCATCGGTAAATGTTTGTTTCTTTTTTTTTGCGTGTAAATATCTTTCATTACAACTATTTCCTTTCTTTCTATTTCAGTTTTGCCGAATGTGATTTTTCTTTATAAACATGTGTTATTTTTTGTTCTTTCATCACTGATTCTATGTCTTTGTTTTGCTAAGTGTTTGGTCGGTTTGCTTAACATGTATTGGTTGTGAAAGAGAAATAAATTTTGTGTTTCATCTGTTTACTTATCACTTGCTTGTTTACCTTTCAAATTCCTTCTCTTACATTAAAGTCTCTGCCGCTATCTCCTTTTGTCGAAAATTGTTAAACGTGTCAATGATTCAAAAAATAAATGTATTGACTTTTGCTGTTGGTATGTGTTTTTATGTCCTTTTTCTTATGCTCCCTTCGAACCACGTCCTACAAATTGACTCGTCCATAATAATTGTAGTGTAAGAAAATGAATAAAAACCAAATTTACCTCAGCACACACTCCCATTCCAGGCACCAGCTCGCAGCTTTTAATCCATATTTCAGATCACTTTTCAACATCTTACAAACTGCCACAATATAGGAAAAAGGAAAACAATAACCATCCCGACAATCTAATCCACGCTGAGCTACTGGAATATCGATCGATCGTTATCCTTCTGCGTTTCTAAATCATTCCCAACATCTGGACCGGAAACAAGATCACGAACTTACTCCCATACATACATACACACACACGTACATACACAAACACAATCAATTGCTACAAGCTATTGATAAAGTAGTAATATTATTTTCACATTCACCATTACTTCCAAAGGCTCGATAATACAACGGCCTTTCTCTGTCTCTTTCTCTTACTTTCACGTTTATGATGTCGTTTTCCGTATTATATTCAGCACCAACTATTGATTCGTTTGCTTGTTTGCTTTGTTTCATTTAAATGAAACAAAGTGTGTTATTCTGTTAGTTTTTCCGCTTTGCTACTCTTCTACTTTTCGTTCTTTCATCGTGTTTTAGAAATATCACAATTTTTAGCTGACTTTTCCCTCTCTCCCTCTCTTTTGTAATACTTACATCTTTTATACTGTATTGTTGTTTTAGCATTAAATAAAAATAAACAATCATTAGGTTGTGTTTTGCATATTAATGAGAATAATCAGTCAAGTGGGATGATTATGGTGAAAGCTGCTGGAAACGAAACAAAGAAGATTTTGAAATTATTATCACGTGTTAGTGTTTGCCTCAGCCGCTTCCATCGTTATTCACATTAAAAGTTGTATTTATCGCTAGCCTATCTCGTTCGTGAAAGCTATATCGGTTAGGTTTATTTGGTACGCTAATCGCTCGATTTCGTGTATGAGCAATATTATCAAAAGAACCAAAAAACAACACACCTTCCTAAGGGATATTAACGACTGTACGCATCCACCTTTGCCGCTACATAGAAACGTATCTTGTAACGTTGACTGATTTGGTTCTACTGGTTCGTGTTTGCTTTTCCTACACTTCTCACTACTCAATTCGATTAAACTACGATATTCTGCGACATGAATACGAAACATGACTGTTGGATCGGGACACAATCAAGCACAACACTACACGGCGACGGTGATGATGGGTATGATTATGATAAACATGGCGACGAACACGACGACGATGACGACGACGAACGGTATGACGCGTAACGGTGAGATTTATATGCACGTATGGACGAGTAGAGCCGTGATCGCGAATAAAACTACTCCACACGGTGTTAATGAGGCGATAAGTATTGGTATCTAATGCAAATGTGTCGGTTTCGTTTTGTTTTTCTACTGCGCGATATGAAATATGTTTATGAAATGTATTTTAAAATGGTTCTATTTTTATATTAAACAATAAAACGATATGACAAAGTAGTGAGAGAAAAACAGTAAAACAAAATATGTAACAAAGAAAGGAAAAAATATAAGAAAAAGAAAGAGAAAATAACACAAAATAATAATAAGAAAAAATGATCACACACACAACAAAAAACAACTCGAAACAAATCAAGAAAACCACCAACAACCAAGCAGAAGAGAATAAAGAATAGAAAACTTA
>KI422610.1:0-40143 GCA_000473375.1 Anopheles culicifacies | reverse complement strand
GTGAGTGGGCAGAGGGAAAGGGGGGTTTCAAAGGATATCCTAATTTATCCTGGTTCAAAGGCGTAAAGGAATCGATTTTGCATACAAAGCAAGATTAGAAAAGAAGAAAACCACACCAAATCACAACGAGTGCAATCGTTATTAAGTGCGAAATTATTCTCTTTTACATTAATCGATCATTTTCGTACAGAAATTATACACTCTCATGCATAGCCGTTTATCTGCATACGCATCATGTCCGGGCTGAGCTTAACCGATAAAGTACTTTTATGTATCGTACCTAGTAACATAGTTATATACGCATAAAATCAGCTTCTAATACAAAAAAGGAATAGGAATTGCATTGAGTTTGCTGCTCGTTTCCATTCGTCTCCTTTGCTCAACATCGTCATGTATTCACTCGCATACAGCCACCATTCAGCATCACACACCGATTCACGCGCATCACTCACATCACATTATTCAAATCACTTATGAAACACGGAAAGAAAACATGTATACATGATTTTATATAATTTTCCCTTCACGTCCTAAAGTTTCCATAACGTACAAAATTAAAAGAGAAAATAAAAAAAACATTAAAAAAGACAGTTTAGAGTTGCATTAAGAAGGATCAACACAACACCGAACAATGAAAAATGATAAAAGAGTAGAAAATACAAAAAAAGAGACAGTTGGTTGGGAGATCATTTTTCAGGGTTCTGTAACTTTGCTGTGAAACTCAACAAGTTTCCATATCGCGTCGAACAAGTGCCACTAGCACTAGGCACAAGAGAAAACAAAAGTAACACCGACAAAGCTGCACGACACAACTTTTCTTAACAGCGGGCATCGTATCGCTTGCGCCGGGGTTCGATCGGTTCGATTGATCAACCCCCACGGGCAGGATGGGAACGATGTGTCTTAATGTTTAGGCGATTATGTTCGTTTATGCTGTCTAGATCCGATTAGCAAGTGTTTTAGTTTCCGTGTTTGCTCTTCAGCTACACACATCATCCCGTATATTGAATTGGTTCTATTGGCAGTAGTTGTTTGTTTCTGTTTCTCCTTCTGTTCGTGTTTCTTCTCTAACCATGCCATATATTATTGTTGGGTTTACTTTGCGTTTTGCATTTTATACTCTTTGCTACCGTTCCTTGATATTGTAGAACTGTTTGTCGACGATGTAACCGATCTTTTCGATGGGGGCAGTAACACTTCCTTCAACAACTTGCTACAGCTGCTCTTGTGGACAGATTCTGTGGCTTTTTGTTTAGTTTAGTTTCGCCGCGTATGGTTTAGTGTTTCGTGTTTCATTATGTTTACCCGGCCACTGAAACATTACATTGTGTTCACTTTCGAACTGCGTTTGACATTTTAACACATTATGAAGGAAACGAAAAATTCTATATCTAGTTAGATCACATTCACAGTTGTAAAGGATGTTTAGGGGGATATTTTTGGGGGGAGTGGGAAAGTTTTTTAAACATTGCACACAAGCCGAAATTCAGCGCCGAAAAGGTGGTTCTGTTGCATCACTCACACATTTCACTCACATACTGTCACACTTTTCTTACACATGCTCTCAAAGCGTTTCACCATTCTGCACAGTTCTGTTGATTGATTTGTGGTACTTTTTTTTCCTTTTTGGTTGATTTTTTGTTGTATTGTTTTTATATCTTTTCGATCCTTTACTCCTACCAGTAGTACTCTCCTGTTATCCAGCAGATAACAAGTTTCGAGAGGAAGTGTTGGTTTGCATTTTGTTTTATTCTGTTCTGTGTGGATTATTTTTGATTTTTCTCATCTCCTTTCGTCTCCGATCAAATGTCACAGTGTTTGAGTCCTTATTATCTATCACGATCATTCGCTCTTGCATTCCGTACGATCCTGTTGCACACAGCTAAACGCGCTCGTCGGTTGTTGTGTTGCATAAAAGGAGTTATATCTGTTCTCTTAAAAAAAACTAAAGCCTTAACCTTTAAATCGCGTGTTGATTAGATTTTTGTTGTTGTATATTTCGACTAAAATACGAATGATGCTTTGATCCTAATTCCCTCCTCCAATGTGTTGCTATCTTCGGGAGGAAGGTTTACGATTGATTTCAAGGATCTTTGCATATCATATGAGTTTTTGTTCAATGTTTTAAATGTTAAATGATTTCTTTTTCATCCTCTCCTTTTCTTCTCTTCTTTCTCTCTCTGTCTCTTTCTCTCACTCTCTCTCACTATCTTCCTCGTCGGTCGTGTTAGCTAAATCTAATATCACTCTCGCTTCCGTACTCTTATTACGCATATCTCAGACATACCATGCTACGCACATTCCGAAAACGATCTCTTCACAAGCTCACATTATCAATCCTTTTTTTTTTTTGCTCTCTCACATCTCGCTGTATGGTTTTGTTCGTCTGTTAATCAATTTGCAACCTTATTCTAGTAGTAAAAAGGAAATCCGCTCCCTTGTGGGAGCTAATCATCGTTTGAATATGATCCGCTAGTGCACATGCACGTACACGCACGAAACGGAACTAAACATTACTTCCGTAAGACAAGTGAAAGAAAAAAAAACAAAGGCAGGAGTTGTATTGGTTATCACGGGGGTTATCCGACCTTCCAAAAAACGCAAGGGCAGTATTGACAGAAATTTGATGGAAACCTCTTTTAAAATCCTACCGAGCTTTCCAATGTTTCCCCCCGACACGTTCCGGGAGACTCGATGAAACATATCGATGGGATCAAACGAAAAGATGTTCCATTTTCGCACATTTTCTTTACAAAACTAGCTTAATAAGACTTCTAGTTTGGGGTTGTTTGAAAGGAATTAAACTAAACACTATGAATCTACCGATCCGATTCGACCACGTTCATTACTAACGCTCGTCTCTTACCAGCCGAATCCAGCCAGCTGTAATGGCGGTATTTGAGCAGGCGGTGAGGATAAAAACTGGAATCTAAAACCCCACTAGTAATGAAGCAAACAGAAAACCATGTACGATCTTGGTCTACCGTGACGTATGAGAAGTGTCTTGATGTACGTGGCTGGATTGTTCGGGTTAGTTTATCGCCGATGAGCTGCCACCACTGCTGCTGCTGTTGCTGCTGGTTCGGGTGCGCCGCACCGGCGACGCAAATCAATCCCAGCCATTCTCCTTGATCATGTGAGCCAGTTCGATGATGTACTTGCCCTCCTTGTACTTCTGGCTCGATTCGAACGCATGCTCCTAGAGTAAATAGGGATATGATTAGTACGTTTGCTATTTCATGGTTTATTCCGAAAACCACTTACATATTTCCATCCGAGCGGTGTTCGGCAGCATTCACAGTAAATGTCGGCCACTGCATGTAGGCCTGTCAGTAGGATACGTTCTTCGGCTTCGCCACATGCAACGTTAACCCTGCAACCCGGCAGATTAGTAACATTCCCACAACGAAACTCTTCAACCGCTAATACTTACACCGAATTGAACAGATACGCTCGTCCCTGGCTGCCCTGGAACGATTTCGATATAAGCTCATCGTGACTAGCTAGGTGCGCCCGGCAGTGGACACAGGAGTACGTTCGATTCGTCGGCGGCAGATAGGCTTGGAACGTTTTCACCATTGTGCCACTTCCGGACGACGAAGAGGACGCCGATGATGATTGCCCGTTCGCGTGCCCTCCGTTGGCCGCCTCCTGTGAACACAAACAGTGAAGCAGCCCAATGAGTAACTGTACATGTACTAATAGGACATCATCTATAAGACTAAAACTACTGATCAGAGTATCAAGATGTATAGCATGCAGCATTACAACTAGTTCTCGCAATATGCACAACACTAACTACTTGGCAAAGAATAATGTGATAACGAGCACGTCAGGAACTTGCTTGTACCTGGGTAGGGCCGTTTTCTTGATTGGATTCCAGGCCGGAAACGGTAGGGGACACTGGTGCGGAGACAAAACTGGGACCAATCGAAAAGGGGACGCTTGTCGCACCCGACCACAATTACCAAATTTGGGCAGCAGATCGATGTTTTGCACGAGTTCCACCACCCCAACAACCACCAACTTCCCCGATGATCCTCCTTCAATACCCGATGGAGTGTGCGGAATGTTGGATAAGAATTTAGACGCGGTTTGCATGAAGTAGAATGAAGCAGATGTTAGCGGTGATTATTCCGATGATTGGGTGGTAAGGATTAGTAGGAGTTTGGGATGGTGTTAGGAAGAGTCCCAGGATTTGGTAGCGATTAGCGTTTAGTGATCAGTGTAAGTAACCGTACCTGAAATAGTAGATCGAACAGGAACGTTATTCGCATTCGTCTCCTGCCGTTGAACTGTTGGCAGGGTAGAACAGGATGGATGAAAGGATGGATGCCGTACCAACCGAATTCGATCGAAGATCTCCCTCCGTTTCAGAAAACGGTAAGCCTAGTTTTGAGCGTTGGGTTCAGACCTCCACTAAGATTGCACCATCCGATTAACGAGACGACGCAAGTGCTAGCTGATATACGTATTGGTTAGAAATCCGTCTCTAGGCAACACTCGGCCGGTGTACACTACGATCGACATGCAGATCATACAGACAGCATCGTGCGTACACACGCTCCAAAGTCACAGTTGCTCGATGATAGTTGCTTTATTTACTACGGCTTTCCCGTGGGCAATTTCTCAGATTTTCTCAGTTGTTTTTTCTGCTTGCCCCGAAAACATACAGACGATTGTGGATGGTAGTAGATTGAGCGTAATGTAAAATAGTGTTCACTTAATCCACTTCGATCGACGACTGTTGTATGGCTGCCCGTTGCTGTTCTGCGCTAGTTCATTTACGGAAAACTCGCAAGCTTCTTCTGTGCTGTCTGTTGCGTCCGTATTATTGTACGGTTTGGAATTCTATGAGGAAGAGAGAAAAATAAAGCAAAGAGAATTATAAAGAGGCAAGTTTGTTTAGGAAGCATTATTGCTGACGCACTAGTGTGGAGTTATTGTATTACATTCCCATAACACTACAATGTTTTCGTTTGCTCCCATCGGACATCGATTGCTTCGACATTGGTAAACATGTTTCCCCTGTTTTTTCTTCTTTTTAGTGGAGCAATCAATTCACCATCAACCCTCAATGATAAGGCATAAACGGCAACACATTATAATGGACAGCTCTCTTCATTAAGCTTCAATTACTACCAATAACCAGCAAAAAAAAACCTCCCATAAATCGCACATTCATCGACTGTCGCTACTGTCAGTGTTCAATGTTTGTGAAGGACACGTGTAGAGCTTTAATCCTTTTTTTCTCCCTACCTTGCTTGCGCTATACTTTTCATCTCCCTTTCAAGCCATAAATAAAACACCACAACAAAAAATCAGCCAACTCCTTTCGGCGAAAGCTGTGGGAAAGTTTTCGTCCCGTACTGCAAAACCACCGGACGACAGGGATTTATGTAGGACACTCTTTGCCCCGTGTGCTAAATTGTGCTGTATGTCAAGGTTTTATTTACTTGCAGACTTTCGTACGTTAAATCACGTTACATAATAATGAGACAGAGGTGGCGACTGGCTGAGAAGAGTGAATGTCAACGGGATAGGTGTGAGCGGGCAGTAGTTAAGTCTATCTTGAATGGGCGGCGAAAGAATTTGCTGGAAACGATTAAAACGACTTATCATGCTGTGGAACAGTGTTTCGAGTGTTAATGAAAGTGCTTCCTCGACTAAGGTGTTCCTGCAACAATAATTGAGTGTGGAATTTAGCGAATAGAGCCCTAGCTTAATAAGCTTAACAGCTCAGTAACTCTATTATTGTTTTTTTAGAAGAATACTAGAGCCGTACTTCTTGTTTGCCGACGACTGTTCAAATGAAGATTCACAAAGGCATAAAAACAATTGCACGGAACTACATCATTAACGAGTGTGGAGTAGACGTCGTCCATTCCTCAAATGAATACAAAAAATTGCACGAGCCACGATTTAATGACATTTGTTTGATTCTACATAATGAGGTGTCTTGTACAAAACACTCAATTAATTCAAATCCAAATAAGTGTAATAACACAAACACATCTCGTGAAGAGAAGGCCATTTTTATTTCAGAAAATTAACAAAACAAAAACTCGACATTCCCAAAGGTAGATTCATAGCGAATTCCAAACTTGTCGCTTCTTGTTTCGCTTTCCTGAGACGCACCTTTCCGAGCAGAGGAGAATGAATTTCTAATTCTTCCCACCAATCGGTACGATCCCACAAGAACCGGGTTCATCAAACTCGGCATGACGTATTCGTACTACATAACTGTTCTGCAAGAGCTGGTTGAGTCTGTACAGTCTGTACGTCCATTTGTAGTTCTTCATGGTGAGTTCTTCAGCAGCTTCGTGTATGTACTAACTGCTGCTGCCAGCGGGAAGTCTTGCCCCGAACGACCGGTCGCACGAATGGTACGCAATAAATCTGTAACAATGTAACAAAGTACAGGGACTTGTTGTGCAGTTTTTGCCCATCACCACCAAGTGTCTGACAAACAATCACGAAAATACAACGCCATTGATCGGTGCTACAAGTCAACAAAAACATGGATCAATTCTTAATCAACCGTGCTTAAGAGGAAGCCGTGCTCTCGACCGGAAGAAATATCCCATCAACAGACGTATGTAGAAAATGAGGTTATTTAAGACCTGCGTCGTACGACGCAACATTGACGCAGCCGTGAGCTAGAAGGGTTATCCTCAGGGCGCTCGGCGATCTACTTCGAGATCTGCCATTTACGACACAATATCAGGCAGCGATAATCAGCAACACAACACACTCGCACACCCTTCACCACCACCCTAACGACGGTTCACAATGTGTAACTTTCACCGCGAAGGGAGAAACACCATATCACAACAAACATACAACGAGACGCGCGACACAACGGAACACCACCATCATCAGCAACAACAACAAGCATCAGCTGCGCCATCGTGTATAATGTTCGCATACAGCTGCCTTTCGCGAACTCTCACACACAGCACGGTGGACTCCCCATCATCAAACCTCGACCCCTATCTTATAGCGAGCCCTCACGCTCACAAACCGCTACGAAATTACGTATTAAGCTCAACAGCCGAGCCTCGCGCAGAAGGCCTGACACAATTTTCTTATACCCACCGGACGACCTACCCAGGACCGCAGCCCACTCACGCTACACCCTCTCTCTAAGCTGTCGGATGCTAGCCTAGGAAGGAGGGAAAGAAAAAACTTGCCCCCCAAGCATGCACACTTCGAGATCTAACCGGAGTCTGAGGAGTTACTGGTTTACCTCCGCACGCTGATTCGAAATAAAATCGAGTGGTTTCGTATGTTCACGACTCAACAACAACAAAAAATTGCTCGGACACCTCTTCACCAAGAAGACCGTTCTCTTTCTGTAAGTCTAATGCCACCAAATGTGGCCGATGTGTGGAACCCCCCGTTTAAGGCGATCGTTGCTCCGTTTTCAACTGCTCCACACCAGAAATGAGAAGGTCCCAAGAATGGCACATGGAACCTTAACTTTTCGCTTCGTAGCAAACTCCATCGGAACCTCCATTCGGAACAAAAAGCGAACGAATGGAGGAGATCATCCCCACCGTGTGGTTTTTCCTGGAGCACGATCGCACTACATCCCGTCGAAGAGCTTGGAATAGGGTGCTAAGGGTGACGTAGCGAACACTACACTTCGTTAGGAGGCAAAGAACTTACGCTTACAGTTTCTCTCCAGCTCTCCGTTGCGTATCGCTGCTCTCATTCGTTATGCTCAAGAACATCCAGCCAAGAAATGTCTATTGGAAGCTTTGCAAAGTACACTACCACGTCTGGCGAACGATCTTCACCGATCTGCAGCACCGGCACCGGATATTGACCCCGAAAAACAAGGGCACTCAACTTCCCGCACACGAGTTCTGGACGAACTTTTCACGCTGAAACGCACCTTCGATCAAGAACGTTTGCAATTTGAGCACTGGCATACAACGCCACACTAAGGAACTTGATGAAGTTGCTGAGTAACACTGAACACCATCGACAATGCGGACAACTCCGGTGGATTCGCGATTTCGGCAACACTGTAAGACCATGGTCCACTGTTCGGAGCGGAAGCTCTGGAATGGGTGGTACGTTCGGAGCCTTCCAGACCACCACGTACAAGGGGAGTGTGCGATCTTTCTGAAATCTTCACTTCAAACTTCCGACAGCATTACATACGCAACATGCACGTACTCCATCCGTTGGCAGCGGAAGTTCAGCCGACCGCAACGCAATAAAAGACGCGAAACAGCTGTCTCTCGGATGGAAGACACGGAATAGGACGCACTCACACACACTCACGCTCGAGGTTAAAGAAAAGCTCCACCAAGTAATGCAACCCCCTCAAGCTCTGGACGAAACGACTCTCGCGAGGAACTAAAACGGAAATTGAGGTTTTTTTTGCTTCTGATTGCTAAACGCGTAGCAGTAAAGTTCTGTCTAATGGCCACGCAAAGAAACGCTTTCCGTACGGTGTTGCGTACTTCATACGGCAACGGTTGTAACTGATATGGTAGCAGAACGGTACGCTTCAACCATCGGAACCGCCATACGTACGTTCGCTCGGTGTTGCTGTGTTTGCGCGTCCCCATCTACCGTCCGACCGTTGTCTCGCATGTCTCGCGAGCTGCACACTGCTGCCGTAGAGGCAAACAAAAACATCACCACTACACAGCACCATCGGAGAGCCCCGACCACGACCACGATCAACAATGGCGAAGCAGGGAACTAGAAGGGGGTGACTAGATGCGCACAGCATCAGGCTGGGTTATTGGGGGCTGGTTGAAGGATCGGCAGGGTGGGCACACAAACTTCTCGCCACACACTGTAAATGACCGCAACCGTGCGTATGTGCGAGTGTGTTTGTGCGTCGGTGGGGTGCATTCACACACAACACAACCGAACGCAACACCATCCGTGCGAGTCGCGGTTTTGTTTGTATTCCGCGATGTTCGCGGCGCTTGATCCACCGGTCTGCACAGTGGGAATAGTGAGTGAAGGGTAAAATACTCTACAATAACTTAGAACCTAATTTTATAGAACGCTCTTTTACCCAATTTGGACAGTTATTGACTTCTGGAGTCTTGAACATCCCTCATCTTATTAGGCAGCTCTACATGTGAAGGACACAGTACAGACTAGATTTGTGCCCAGTCCTTCACTGTTGTATTTTATTTTAACCACACAACATCCTATAGTGCGATGTTGCGACCACTCGCGTTCTACTGCTACCTTTTATCCAACACAACTACACAACCGGTATAGAGACAGAGCGAACACGAGCAAAGATTGGTTGTTTGGGTTCGCCCACTTACCCCCATCACGCTCCGGAAGGGTGGTCGCCGTCTCCATCACAAAACTACCCTTTCCACATGCTTCCGAGCAAAGCCACACAAAGAGACACACCGCTAGCGATCGTTCTACCCTTCGGGTTGAACCTGGCGCCTTACGTCCTGCTCGAAGCACGCCCTCTCGGTAGTATTGTATGCTGGTCGCTATTAGTCTCCCCTTTTTATTATTTTTTTTTTTTTCAACAAAGCTTCCCCTTGACTCGTTCTGCGCCAACAGTTAAACCCGAGCAAAGTTTAGCGGCAAATTTAAACACTGAAAAGGGCATAGATCCCGACGGTGGTTAAGCTTCAGAGAGTACTTAGCGGGTGTAAATACTGCTCTAGCTCTGTTTACTTAACTTGTGTACAGTGCAAGATCATCTACCCTATATGTCCTTGTGATCGTAAGATCCGCAAGAATTTCTTTCTCCACCGAGTGTTTGTGTATGTGAGAGGGAAAGAACAGGTGTTACGATCGATTAACTTCCTGAACGAAAATGGGACATCCCAGTGCATCACAATATCCACTTAGAGGGTACATAGAATCAACAAAGCACTCCCTCTCTCTATCAGACAGACATGTCGACATCGGTTTGACGCTTTGCCGACCTGCTCTTGTTATCATCTGTTCTCTCGGTCGGCGCTGGGAAAGATTATTTACGCTTCCCTGCTGCTGATGCTCATGTTGTTTGCCATTTTACGTCGTAAAAAAGAGCACGATAGAGCAAACAGGAAGAGGCACCCTACCGTTCTACTCTTATCAAACTTCCATTCCTCGCCGTAGCATCCTTATCATCGACTACCTTAAACCGATTACGAATAAAAGTCGACTAAGCTTATTGCGTATCTTGGAAGCTAAGCAGCCGAGCTTTGTTTGTATAAAGTCAATGTTGAACTCCCGCCGGGTGGACCCTTGGGAGCTGGAAGAAGACGCTTATTTGGGGTCATCTCCCATCGAACGAAACGGGTTTGTTTACATCCGAAGTGGAAGACGACAGACGACCCACGCTTAATGTCGCGCACATGCAGCTGATAACGGCCTCGGTAGGGGGAGGAATACCCAACGCAACATCGCGTGTGCCCGTTGTTTGACCAACACAACCACACACACTGGACGGGTCAATGACGATTGCGTTCGGCCCCTGGTGAGTTGTTGCCCTTCTTTTGACCCAAGCCCGCGGCCGAACACGAAGACGAGGAAACCAGCTGCGGCGTGTCGCGATCTGCCAGGGGTCCGTATGGCCCTGTTCCGCAACATATGTTTGCGTTTGGCGCGTTGTCTTGTTATGGTTTTTTTCTCCACCTCTTTACCACCTTCCTGCCGAGTCTGCGCGTAGCTGGGGATGATTGAAGACGCGTTGGCCTTGACTTGATAGCGTGAATGAACACGTATGAAGGAGGCTGCAACATGTTCGTGCGTGCTAGTGATCTTGTACTGAATACGGAGCCTACATGAAGTCTACAGACATTTATGTCGAAATGAGGACGATCACATATATAGGGACCAGTGTGTTTTACCAAACGGCGTCAAACATTGCCTGATTCCGCACCTTACAAAATTGCTCTTTTACGTATTACTTATGTTATTTGTACAGGTTCTAAATGTAAAGTAAACGCTCGCACACTGTGACGCACCGTCATACAATTTGCATTACAAAACAAAATAACCCGCAATTAATTGTTTCTTCCCCTTCGCCCTTGTAAATCGGTCATGCGTTTGAACCGATTCTACGATTTCTGTATGCCTTTTTTCATATTTGTTTGTTTTTAAAATGAAGCGATTTCCATTTTTGAGTACGCACCAACAACAAAATGGCGCATTGAGGTAGGAAAACCCGCTTCGCATTAATTGAATGGGGGGCTCGTCAATCGAAGGGGCTTAATGGCGTGACGTTTGAAAATAATAAAAAACTACATCTTTATTCGGCACGCTGGCCTTAAAACTAGAGTCATAACAAAATTGTCATTATGTTCTTTGTCAGATAAATGGGACAATATAATAAGACCGTGGTTACTTACTCCAAGGAAACAAATATTATAAAAATGAAAAAATAAACAGAAAACTTCAGAAAAAATAAGAAAAAACAAATAAAAAATAGAAAAAAAACATGAATGGGGAAAAATGAAGCAGCGAAACGAAAAAGATAAGGAGCAAGCGGATTATAAAAATGGGTAATAGTATTATGAAATTTAAATATAGTAATCCAAGTTTGATTTCGCTTATTAGCATTTCCGATATTGCAGATTAAGCGATAAGAATGCACCACAGCATAACACACAATCACCACAACACAGGCGCGTCAGTTGGTCTCTTATTCACGCTTGACAAGCAAATTTTCACACTCCCTCAAGGTGAGAACTGTGCAAAGAACACAGAAGGAAACACAACAAATTGCGCCATCCCTCATCCACATCGACGATGGGGACGTCGGGGTTGTGTCGCCGGTTTATGCCAACGAAAAGAAGAAAAATAATAAAAAACTACAACGCTACAGCAACACTGGTGTGTATTTTCGTACCGTTTTGTTTACCAAACAAAACGCTTGTACGGTTTCGCGATTTGTGTGTTATTTTGGTACATACGGTGCCAATATAGAGCGGTTGGGCGCGTTACTTCGGTTATGTATGTGGCCCGTTTGTTGGTATTGCTTACAGACCGCGCGGACGCGTTGCTAGTTTGTATGCCGTTGTTTTGGTTTACACTTTTTTATGCTTTTAGTTTTGTCCTTAATTCGCTTATGTGCGTTTACACAGCGATGATCCACTTTAGAAGTCAACTGTTTCCCACTTCTACCATTCTGTTCCCTTGAAGGGTTTCAGCTACGCACATAAACTCTTATCCAATCTTGAGTGGAATCTGTATAACGGATAACCATCGTTCGCATCATATATTTCCCTAAATCGAAAATTTCATCACATTCGGCACATGCTAGCCAAATGCATGACGTCCATTGAGAAAGTGAATCGAAGGGAGATTTTTAGTCTATTTCTGGTCACATTAGGACATCGAGCAGTTTCCCTTTCGGCCCGATCCGCGCGGCCATGTTTCCCAGACACGCGATGGACGATTGAAATGAACCACAAATACCTCGATCACCAAAAAGTACAAATCGCTGGTGATCTTGGCAGCAAAAACTTATAAATACGTAGTATGGACACACGATGAACTGAGGCTGTATGCAAATACTTATATAATAAAATACATATTCCTATTTCGGTTCCGTTTTTTTTTTTTTCAAATTAAATCGTTGGTAACGATTTTTTTCCATTTTTAGTTTATTTTTAACACAATTTTATGCAATAAAAGCCATTATTCCACAACTGAATCATCTATCAAACAACTCCGTTATTCCAAAAGTATATTCGTTACGTTTTTTAACGCTGCAACTTAAAGAATCCTCATAAAACAAAACACATCATCTACGTACAAGCGGCGAATAAACCACATTTCATTGGCCCGGTTTATAACACTGATCGTCCTACATTTTACAACATTTTAGCGCAAACACACACAAACACAAGCTCAACATTGCTAACCGCCCTGTATAAACCTTCCGTACAAGTCAATAATTAGATCCACCCTTGCTTTGGCTCTTGTAACCTCCAACAGCCCCATCCACTTTCGGTACTAAACGTAGCAATTAAACCCATCACTTCGCGGTACTCCCACGGGTTCGGTTGAGATTCACACGAAAACACAAAATCAACACTTCATCTTACCCAGGTGAGGCGGACGAAGACGAGCGCTGGCAGTGGGGATTTGGTTTAGAAATGTTGTGCAGTCCATGTCAAGGTTTCAGTGTGTTCCGTGAAACATTTGCCACGCACACGACCGAAAACGGACATTAGATTCCAGCGAGATGGTTACTTCGTCGACAAATTTAGGCATTTAGTGACACGGCAAATGTCAATCATGCGCCCTCTACTGGTTAACGAGACAAGAAATCATATTAAGAAGCGCATCAAAACCAATTGAGGTTCCTAGAAACCTGGATAGATGGCTTTAAAATTAGAGTAATTATAATTCTCTTCATCCAGAAAAAAAAACAAATAAACTCAATATAAAAAGTAGAAAACCCAAATAGAAAAAATAGAAAATAGAAGTTAAGTAGAACTAAACAAAAATATGAAAATCAGTAAAACTATTTATTAAAATTTGGAAGTTAAACTGAATTCACAAACAGAAATGAAAACATGTAACAAATGCCATAAAAAGCGAATAAGCAAAGGTAAAACAGGTATAGGCATTTGCTGTAAAATAAAGTTTGTTTTGTTTGGGTAAAATTGTAAAAGGAAACAAAATAAAACAATAACGTTTGGTTTTGGATGCTTTTCTTTCTGCACTGACCAAGCGAGTTTGTAGTTTTATCCATCCATCGCAAACAGTTATGGTATTTCGAGCATGAACGTGCACAAGCAGCACTACAAAATGCCACATAAATGCCACAACTGCACTCTTTACTGCCCGTTCGATCGTTCGAGTCAATACGAGTGTGATGTGTGTGTTATTGCATTAAGCTAGCAATGTTGTAAACTTAATAATAAAAAACTGGAGCACGGAGCACGGATAGCAAACCTGGCATTTAATGTTTACTCCGAGCTCGGGTGATAATTGTGAGGAGAACATAATGTGAAATCTTTCACAATTTCCCATCGGAAGCTGGCAAACAAATAAACAATCAAAGAAAAACGGAACAGAGACAAACACAAATTTAATTTAGTGTGTTTCTCTTGACGTTCTTTTTGAAGATTTTTTTCTTTTCTTCAATTCAACAAACTTTTCAAACCAGCGCTACATAAACTCATAAAAAATGATTTCCTTGCCGTGAAACTGGCGACGATTACATACATTCTGCGGGATAGTCACACACACACAAACACTAATAAACCGATACCCAAAAATTAAAAAAAACGATCTACTGCATTACGGAACACCGGCAAGCCAGCCAGGAAAAAAACACATCTTCCTGCTCACTAATGGTGCTCGTAGCGTCCGTAAATTGGGCAACATACACGCTCGTAAAGGAGCTAATTTTAGAAAACATCGCTTATGCTACCAGCGGCCAACATACACGACCACCGTCCATCACGGAAACACACCTTAGGAAAGGTTCTGTCCTCGTCGGCGATTTTGACCGGGAATGGGGCGTTTTGCGCAACGTTATAAACCTAAGCGTGGTAAGGGCTTCGGTCCGGTTTGTTCACCGGACTGACTCCCGGTATGTTTATTTCATGATGCAACAGCCCTCTAAACGCCCTCTCACTAACAGCGCTTTCGTTACCACATCGGGTCCACAGACCCATTGGTCGGCACAGATGTGGTTGGTAAAAGGGAAAAGACAGGAAGGAGGAGGAGAGCACATGTGAAGGGCAAACACGGTTCTGACACAGTTCTCGTTTTTGAAGGGCCGCGGTTATGGAGATATCGTTCAGGATTACACCACAAACAAGCGATTCTAACACAACCATGCTCTAAGACAAAGATCGAAAATCTGGACAAATAAATAAAAAATACATCGGAGAAATAAAAAGCGAAGCATGAAAGATTGAAAGTAAAGTAAAACACATAATCAAAGAAATTTAAAACATAAACCTAACAAATATTTTTTGAAAACAGTTTTTATTTATTTATTTATTTATCCAGTATGACGGCTACGTAGCCGTATGGTCAATTTTGAAAACAGTTAATGAGGTAATAAATAATATGATAAAAAAGAAAAAAAAATTAAAAGAATAGAACAAAATTGTAAAATTAAAGCACAAACACAATTCAAAAGCGATCATATTAAATTTGATTTTTTTAGCAATTTTAGCAACCATTCTCCGTCTTTAAGTTTCGCTTCGGTAGCCTTCGGTGGCAAGAATTTCGACACTTTTTATGCAAATAGTAAGCTGCCGCCTCCGAAACGATACGCTCTAATCCGACCTACCCAACGCATTTCGTTGCTTGGCAGTGGCCAACCAGCTGCCAAACGCCACCACTTACCGGTTAGGTTAAAGAAATGCAAATGCACTCTCACTCACCGGTTCGGTTTGTTGATTGAACCTGGTCATAAAACCGAAGCACCCACCTACGAGTGGATAGTAAAGCTTCTCGAAGAAACACGTTTTTATCCGTACTAAACAAACGCCAACTCGTTTTTTTGGGAACTTATGGAAGGGGTGAATCGGTATGGACTTGCCCTTTCGTTTGGCTCTAGCGACTAGACGGCCCTAGACAGCCCATTAGACTAGCATGATCGATGCGAAAGGCTTATAGGATTTGGGAACCGGTCTTTGGGACACCCGAAGGCGCGTTTTGCAATACTTCTACCTCTACTGAAATTCGCTTAAACCGTCAACACCGTCTATACGACGCGTTAGCAAGCAGCTTGATTAACGTATAATAAATAAACTGTAAGCTGCTGTTGATCGGTAGACGCAACAGTTTTTGGGACGTATTTTAATCCGACCATTTTTTTTTCGTTTTGGGCGATTGAATTACTAACAAACCATTCCGCTAACGATTACGACGCACAAATCACCTTCACAATAGTTCTACACCGTCATTATCACGTTGCTTCTAATACGCAAATCACAAAATTCTCCCAAAATCCACGTGCCAAATGCCGGATCTAGCCAACCATTCAATTTACGATGCCAAATAGCACGTTTTGCCCTCCACACCTAGGAAAGCTTCAATAAAAAAAACATACTCCCCGTGAAACACTTCATCACTGAAGAGGTTATAAAATTAATGTTCCGCGAAGCAGGACGTGCGCATAATTGCGCCTCGTTTGGTGTGGGTGACGGGCTGCACGCAGTACGTGCGATTAATGTGTCTTCGATTAGTGTTACCAAAGCCTTTGAAATAAAGTATATTAAAGGCAACATGATAATAAAAATTCTCATAATGTAAATTTCCCTCTGAAGCCGTTTTGATTGATGGTGTTCTAGGGAAGATGATATTTTCTTGCATTTAAATTAACAGTGTGTACCATAAACATAAGATTTCGTTGAACAAGTTCACTTTTAAATTTAAAACTCTGTGATTTGAATTTGTAAATCTTTAGAGGCAAGAGACAAATAATGTACAATTTTGTGCTAAAGAATCTTTTGTGTTAGTCACTGTACGGAACTCCTCAGACGAAGATTGACGCACCAAATACAGTTTTGATCATCGGCTTCTTCCGATGACTGATGGTGGATATGATTAATGATTGTTCAGCTAATAATATATGCAATGTCTGCTAGTAACAGGTGACTACAATTTCACCCATGTATGCAAAACGCGCCCAACATAAAACTATTACCAAAGGCCAGCAAGTAACTCACAATCGTCTCCACGCTAATTGGACCTGCAACTCCACAACGACGGTGTGCTGCACTCCAAGTGTATCTCCTCGTAGCGATTCCCTTTTCCCGGGAGGCATTTGGCTCCTTATGCTTTGAGCACTTTTACACCGCAAGGTGTCATTCAACCAGCCTTTCGGTTTAACGATAGACAGCACGACCCAACCAGCCGCAGGCACTTGTGGCGTTCCAAAAATAAACCATTACTTCCGTGGTGAAGATGGATGATGGACGCAGCGCCACAAGGCTGACAGCGCCGGGTCTGACACAAATGGTGACAGAACCCGCGTCGGACTATCATTGTGACAGTACGGAAACTCAACAGTACGAACACAAGTCTTGCTGGAGAATGGGCGCTGTGACCCTACTGTTACCCTGCCCGTGTTGCTAATCTGCTTTCCGCTTGAAATGAGATCAACGAACCGTCAGGGCACACGCTCATTAACGGGACCACTTCCCAGAGGCCCCAAAACTCCCGCAAAACGGAAAGCGAACTCGGCAAAAGGATTGTAAAACATGCTCGCGCGCGTGTGTGTGTGCGTGGTGTTTATTGTTCGGAAATTGATTGGAATTTTTAATTTTCATTCTCCCTTTACAGAATTCGGCTTGAAAGCAACACAAGAATGAAAGCAACTAAAGTCCGGCGCAGCGAGTTTTCGCTCTTCCAAATTCTTTGCATTACAGACGATGCTCTGGCGGTGTGAGAGATCAGTAAAAGGGAAGGGTTTTAAGACGACCGGATATACTTTGGACAAGCCCGTTACAACCGCTATACGAGCTGCGTGGTGTGAGGGAATGCTCTGCTATCGATACTGGAGAGTTTAAGTCTGGCAGCAAAGTTCAAACCATTGATTCGCTAACTTTGTATTGCGTGTCATGGTCTAGCAGTTCTTACGTCAAAAACTATGCAATAATTAGAATAATAAATCAATATCAGCTTCTTTCAAACATATACTAACGGCTGCTATTAATAGTGCCCATGGTTGGTTGGTAAAAATAGGCCAGCCCCCCGAAATGCTATAATATTCAGTTACCACATCGTCTGGCCATTTATAGTATCCGCAGACGCAATAGAGAAGAAGCCAACCGACTCGTCTAATTTTATCAGTCCAACAGTGACCGTATACCGTAGCGAAAGCGATCCTGCTCTTCTAGTGCCTCTAATGGACACCATTCTATGGGTGGTCCCTTTGGAGACTCCCCAAAAGTGCATCACGTAATCCAATTAACGTGTTCGACCAGCCAGGTCGTCATTGCCCACAAGAACTCGCCGGCAGCAAGTTTCATTTTCATTCGTTCCAGAACCGCACCGGGGAGCCTTTTTCTAGTACTTGCCAGCAAAGCAGCCTTTGCTGAAGCCTGGTAATGCAATACTGACGTTGATTGACGCGGCCCACTTCGGACCCGCTTTGGACCAACCAACAGATCCAACGGAACGACACGCTGATTGAAACCGAAACCAAGCACCATGCGCCAGGTCAGGGACAAGAAAAACTGGAAAAATATCGAGACAAACAAACGAAAGGCAAAGGGTTTCGTGATTTGGAGTTCAATTAACGGGGTCGAGTCTGTCGGGAATATCCTGCGGGGTGCTTATTGTAATTAAGCACACGATTTCATGATCCGTACGAAATTTTAATCGATAACCTTTGCCAACAATGTATCACGCGATTGCTCATATAATTGTTGTACCTGTTCGTGGCTGATGTGTGAGAAGATATCAAAAGAATGATTTATCAAGGCCCCTGAATGTATGCAAAAAGTCTAACAGAACACTATTAAAGCGTGAACCGAACGTGAACCGAAACAGAGAGCCAACTCTACCACGTACTTACTTTGTATGCTCCAGCTTTGTGAGAATAAGGATTTATTACAATTATTTCTGGCTGTGTATGGCTGTTCTGCCCAGCATACGAAAGTTTGCGAGTTTTTGTGACATTTTTGCAGAACACTGGGGCAAAATACTTTCAGAAGGGAGAACATCAAACATTTCAGAATCTGTTAAGCATGTAAATTTCACCCAATATCTGCAGCTGACGGTATGAAGCGAGATCTATGAGTTTAGTAAAAACACTCCCACTTCTTTACCACACTCTTGCTCACGGCAACACACGTCAACACAACGAAAGTGAAATCGATACTGCATGATGGTTGGAACCGGTGCTATTTATGCAGCAAATAATACTCTTCCAGCGTACGTTTATGCTGGGGTATTCTGTTTCTCGTCTTTCATACCGATGGGTCGATGGAATCTTTCCGCCGGCGACAGAATGGCGCAAACAATACAGAGTGCCTCGTCGTGCTACTTCGATATTTTCCGACCGAGTTTAGGTAGAATATGAAAATTTGACACCACCAGCAGGGCTGTAATAAAGTACGGTGGCATGAATCCGTTGACAAAGAAATAGCATTACGTTGTACACGTAGTATAAGTCCTCAAATATTGAGGCATCACTTCATACTGGTCTGCGTTATACCGGCAATCATTTACATACGTTCATATTCATTCGTCTGAGACTCCTGCATCATCCGCCGTGTCGAGATCAGCTGTTCTCGCGAGAAGAATGGCCAATCTTTGTTAGCTTACGAGTCATTGCCGATAAGATAACGCATACCGCTATGGAAATGCCGATAACATTAATCGTCACAACTTCCAGTGGCAACAATCATCTAGACAAGGAAACGTCGTGCAAGTCATCACTCCACATTCAAGTCTTGGTAGAAGTACCTAGGCGTACTTACGTTGAGCTTGTTTTGTGACGAATTGAATAAATTACGCTTACATAAAATACACCTTACGGAGGGTAGGAATCAAATGCAGTCTCGCATCTAGCAATCAGTATTGCTGATAAAGCAGATCGAAAGGTTGCCTGTAGTTCACTGTGCTATTAAGTGTACCATTCCAGTACAAAGTGTTAGTTTCATTTAGTCTGCTCCTCTGTGGAGGAGTGAATCGTTCTATCCAAAATGACGTTACAGAGCGGGTTAGTGCAACTAGTGATTTTGTGCTCGTTTGTGGCCCTGTGTCCGCTAGCTGCTGGTTATAGGATACTGGGCATCAACACTAGCCCAAGCCAATCGCATGTGATCGTACAGGATGCATTGATGAAGGAACTAGCACGCCGAGGACATCATGTCACGATGGTGAGCCCGTACAAGGAACCGGAACAGGTACCTAACTATCGCAAGATTACAGTACCAATGGATCCGTGGGCAACAGGTACAGTAACATCCCGAACGTATCGATCGTAATGGGAACTAATCTCTCCCTTCTCACATTAAGATTTCACCAAACTCGTCTTTGACACCTCGAATTCTCGTTGGGCGATGATCCAGATTTTGCCAGAGATGCTACGATTCAGTGCCATTCCCGTGAATAAAACGCTACGTTCTCAAGAGTTCCAGAGGCTGATGAAAGAACCGGAAGGATTCGATCTGCTGATAACCGGCATCATGAATGACGCTGTGTTCGGTGTCAGCCATATGCTAAACTGTCCCACCATTATCGTTTGTCCCAATGCACCGATGGCGATTGTGAACTCAATGGTCGGAAATCCGACACCGATTTCCACCATCCCGAACATGATGGTGGGACTAACAAACCCGATGTCATTCTGGCAACGAATTGTAAATCTTGGTGGATTTGTGTTTGATGAAGTTTTTACTGCCACATGGAAGCATTATCAGCGGAAAACCTACGAGTAAGTGACAGCAACAGCAATTCTGCGGACATAATCAAGTGCAGCACTGATAAGGTGTCTGATGTGCTTTATTTTCTTGCAGAGAGTTTTTCCCACCGGGTTAATACCCTGCGTACGAAACGATCCGAAACAATGTGTCGCTTGTGTTCTTGAATCATCATTTCACCAAAGGTTCACCTCGACCGTACATTCCAGCGATGGTAGAGGTGGGTGGCTTGCAGATTAAAGACAAACCTTCACCTCTGCCCGAAGACATCCGTCGGTGGATCGAGGGAGCAGAAGAAGGAGTGATCCTGTTCAGTCTTGGAACCAATCTGCTCAGTTCTTCCGTACCGCCCGACACGTTGAATGCCATCCTGGAAACATTCAGAAACATCAAGCAACGCGTGGTCTGGAAATGGGACACACTGGATATGCCAAACAAACCGGCCAATGTGATGCTAACAGAGTGGCTACCGCAGGACGATATTCTTGCACATCCAAACGTCCGACTGTTTATTACGCATGGTGGATTGGGTGGTATTGCCGAGGCATTGTACCACGGTGTACCGCTGGTGGGTATTCCGTTGTTTGGTGATCAGCCAGTAAATCTAGCGAAGGTAGAAAAGGAAGGATGGGCATACGTCCTAAAGCACACAGACCTCACAATCGAATCCTTCTCGAGAGCAATTAATGAGGTATTGCATGAACCACACTATCGGGAGAATGTGCAACGGTTGTCACTGTTGTTCCGGGATCGTCCACAGAGCGCTATGGATACGGCCGTTTACTGGACGGAGTACGTTATACGCCATAAAGGAGCACCTCATCTGAGATATGCCGGTGCGGACATGAACTTCTGGCAGCGTCACTCGTTAGATGTGTTGGGATTTGTGACAGTGCTGACTGTTGTTATGTTTAAGCTGATCTGCTTAAGTTTCCGATGGTGTTGTAGAAGGCGAGTGTCCAAAGTGAAAAAGCAATAGATTCTTAATGAAGTTATTTTTTGTTGGAGGAGCCCATTTTACTACACGATATGTCAAGAACGCATTGGATATAGTAACATGAAGATAACACTCTACCAAATAATAAAAACAATACAAACGGATACGTCAAATGATTTGATTTATTGGTACATGCATAGCGCACCATCAATCGTGAAATGAAAACTTAATTTAATTCTATGACAAACGGTGCCGTATGCAGTCTTATTTCTTATAACTCAATTAAGCATTCACTAACGGTAGTAGCCGAGAACGTGCTATTCCCGCATTCACGCTAATCCGACGAGCAAACCAAAACGACAACGTGCGTTCCGTTTACGAATTTGAATCGTGGTATGGAACTATACAAAAGTGTTTCAAATATAAATCCACCTGTTCGCAAACCGGTTTGCAAAGTGGCACTTATTAGAACTTCGTATGCGAGAAGCACAACGGATGAAGTGGAATCTATTAATTCTTCACGAGGAATTATGCTTGTGGTCATGTTGTTGACAGGGCTGTCAAACTCTAAATAAATGGTAGGATAATAATGATAGTTTTACTTCGTTTCATGAAGCTTCTTGAGCTTATCTGTCCTGCTCAGAGAGATCAAAGTATAGAGCGAAACAAAAGACCTTGGCACATCGATTCCTGAATCATAAAGTTGGACGCGTCTGATAAACAAAATCCAGTAAAATAAGTAATATAAAGAAAACATAACAACCCCAGAGATTTTGTTGGAGTTTGGGGAAGAAATGAAGTAAGAAGTCTTACCGCCACCCAAGAACCTTCCCTCATCGAACCATTTGCTCCCTCGAGCTATTCATTTGTCATGTCGCGCGATTGTTGAATTCAGAAGAGTTATTAATCGCACCGCGTCATCAATCTAACAGCTGCGTGAGTTTCAAGTTAGCATACAGAATCAGAGGTTCCAACTGATATCAGTTGGTGACATTTGAAAACGGTTTGAACGGAAAACGAGTGCCTGTTGATTTGCAATTGACGTGACACATGCAAACCTTAATCCGGTTTGTGACGCCGGGTGCAAAAAAAAAACCTTCTCAAGGCGCACCATGTCGGGAGTGAATAGGGAACCGGCTCGCGACCAGCGGCCACCAGAACAAATAGAAACGAATCGATTGACACATTTGGGTGAATGCCCTTTGGCTGTTATAAAGAAAACAGACCAACGTGGTGAAGCTTTCGAGTGCGATGTTTAAATATCGGTGGGGAGAAGTGATGAAAAGTATCAACGACCTACTAATGTCTGAGGGATATTATTGATCATTTAGTGACCACAAGGGCATAAATTTAGCATATCTCTTCAGAGAGATAATATTATCGAAACGAAACATTCTTCTGTGCTCTTTTGCCATGATCGATTTGAGTGCATAATTCGCGTTAATATCACTCAATTGGACGTCACTTGGACGCGAAATTGGTGAAATCATTCTAACGGTACCAACACGATCGTGTTCTCCCTCCCAAACTGTTAAATAAGCCTGGAGGGTAAAGTATTCCGACCCAAATATTTAATGTCGCTTCAAGCGGTCATAGTACCTGAAACTTTGGTGTTATTGGAGCAACGACTAAGCTGTCTGTGATCTCCATGCCTGCGGTAATTAAAAGCAATCTCAATGCCTGAGGTTATCGAAAACGGAGAACGGTTTTGGATATCATCGAACCAACATTCAGGCTAATTAAAAGCGATGCAACTTGAGGGAGATCCAAAGCTCCTAAAATGTTTCACTTACCGCTGGCCGTCACATTTAATTATTCCAAGTATCTATCCAACAAGAATCAGTTAACATCGAGTTGCTTTCAACCTTTAACGTACCTGGAGAGGAAAGAAAGGAAAGTAGATTTTATGTTACGAGACTTCGATTATAAAACACGATTTATTTATTGATCCCAAGACCTTGAAGTTTGTGATATTCGGAAGAATAGGAGCACTTGATTGCATCCTCAACGTGATGTACAGTTTCACAGAAGTTCTGTGATTCTCCACACTATTCTTTCTAAAGAAAATAAAAAAGCAACATTAATGCCCCGTCAATAAAACAATGAATTCTTAATGGCTGAAGCCACCATCTCGCTTAGAGCCAGGGTCTTTCTTCGTGAAATAAAACACACGCTAATAATAGCCAATCAAACCAATCTCGCGGGAAACATTGAGCATCAGGCGTTCAGCTCATTGAACTAATCCCAAGAAAGCATGTACTGCAACGCATTTAACGACATTTGTACCTTCGCCTCCATTCTGTATCAACTTTTACGGACAAAAGCTACCCTGTTGTTTCTTCATTTTCTTACTCGTCTATCAGTGTTCCGATCGTTAATTTTGGGTCCCAAAAGAAAAATTCTTAAAGCGAGAGAGGGGAGCTACAAAAACCGCGATCGGGCACCTTTAGTGCACGGTACTATCTCCATGAAATGTCTTTGAGGAAGGAAAAAGCCACTGAACTGCCGCGAAAGATGTGCACCAGTAAACCAGTCGAGAGCTTACGTTTCAAGATGGAGTTTGCTCAGTGGAGTGGAAAATGTAACAAAACTACCGCTTCCAAAAACAGACAGAAGTTAGTGTAACGCAAAACACGATTTTGAAACTACCACCTACACGGCTACCGCCATTAGGAAGGCGGGAGTTCCTTTCCCATTTTCCAGCGCTTCTGACGTCGTACTGCGTGTTAATGGGCGATTTATATGATGAGTTCTTTGTGCCTCTTGACCGCTAGTGTTAATTCGTTTTTTTTTTATTTTACAGTAACATTGCGGGAATTAAAGAAGGAGATCAAGTCAAAAACTCACTCAAGATAGAGGGTTGAGATAGTTTCTTTCGCGATTGAAAGCATCTACAATAAAACAAAAACATTCCGCCATAAAAGTTTGCATTAAGAAATTCCTGAAAATTTAGCAATTTTTCGAAGCTCCATTGCACTGTTGCATCAGGTTTGACGAAGGTAGCTGAACGGCACCCGAGAAGTGCAGGAAATCGCACCTTTTAACTGTCTTCCCGCGGGAAGGTAACGGGGAAGGCATTAATTTCCTGCATCCAGAGCAGTTTCGTGGTGTATAATCTGGTTCTGTAGATGCGTGAAGAAACACGATTTCTTTATAACCTCACATTATGGCTACAGGCGCATGACGGCAAGTATCGTGGGCTTTCTTCCGACATTGCCTTTTCAACCGAATCCCAAACAGGCGGAGAAAACGTGTCCAAGCGAAACGATTTGTGAGCCCGGTTGGGAAGAATTCCAAAACCATAACTAACCCGACACGTTCGCATGAAGGTCGTCGGCATTGGATGCTCGCGGCCGTTGAAGAGTTACACTTAAGATGTGCAATGTGGATAGCGATCGTCATCATGGGGATGGTCAGAAAGGAAGGACTTCTGAAGAACAACACTAATGGCCGTGAATTTAGCATTACCACAATTAAAAGAGCATATCGTTGAGTGGATTATAGAGTGAGATAGTTTTGCTAGCATTAACGTCCACTATTAATCCCCTGTCGATTGCTGCCCATGCTTAAGTGGTTCGGAGAAATCATTGTCGATAACCTGTCCATACATGGTATTTATTTCACCACAAAAGCTCCATGAAAGAAACAGTGATCAATAAATAGCAACGCTTTATGGTTTTGTGTACGCAATACTAGAGAGCAATGAAAACATCACTAACTTTAATTGATCAGGCTCAGGCTTAGTCGGTGGGAGAGGAGTATTTACAATGCTCGTAAGCTAATTAAATCTCTATGAGCGTTAGTTACCTTTTTGATCCTTTTGAACGCCTACTTATGTCCTATATTTATTGCATAACGAGTACCGGTACTATCTTCACCGAATAATTCGCTCGATTGAACGCCTAAAGGTATGCAATGTCAATTAAAAATCATCAATTAACCTTACAAAACCTTTTCTTGCTAACATCAGGTTCTACATTTCCCCTAATTCAGACCCAATCGTCCATCTGTTAATTTATTAAAGCAAACTGCTTTCCATCACTCTCTTCACTTTCGATACGAAAACATTGCTACGGCGTTGGTGCATGATTCAATTTACCCCAAGAACCAATTACCTCCTACATAAGATATGAAACTTTTTATTTATATATTTCTTACTTCATTTTACCAAACGAAGCATCAACACTGTATCGAAGGGCAATTGTACCTTTGAGCCTTTTTTTGTTTCTTTCTTCGCAAACGCAAAACAAAAACTCGAATGAAGGTAGGATTGCATACACGCGCTTGCTCCTAAATGACCCAACAGAGGAACTCATGGGTTGCGTGTGCCCGAGCTGGTGAGAAAAAAACATTACCAAACATAACCAAACCGCCTGTACCTTTCCGTTTCTGACCAAAACCCTGGCCCAATCGTCTGCCAGAAACATACACCCAAAACAACAGCGAACCAAACAGTTTCGATAAAATGAAATTTTCAGACCAATTTAAACGAGAACCTTCTTCTTGCATACACGCCGACTACCGGCGAAGGTCACCCCGTCACAATTGAGCGTATGTAACGTTGGTTGAGGTCTCTTCCAACTTCAGGGTTGTCGGTGGGTTTCTTGGGTGGACTTTTGCAGGCGTTATGCATATGTGAAGTAGAGGAACATGCGAAAAACAAACGTTTGCTACCACGTTACCTTCACGGGCAGTTCCTTTCAAACGCACATGTGGAGTGCTTTTATTTGATACTTTTTTTGTTGCAACTTCGAAAACAGCTTTTTGAAGAACCGATCAGCTCCGAACCAAGTGCCTTGAGACCGTCGAGCTTGGTACCGAAAATTTTAATGACAAAGATTTCAAACCGGTTTGAAAATGAGCTTATTATTCTACCATACCATTTCACAGGGAACATATGCTTCGTTTTTTTTTTTACAAATACGAGGTAGAAAAGGGTATTGGGAAGAAATTACAAACACTATCTTGAGTGCACACTTTTCCCATGAGATAATAATATGGATTAAGATAATTGCTGCCGAACAGGAAGAGACGTCATGTGGCCGTTTGTATGTAACAGCTTGGCCGAAACGAAAAACCGAAACGTCCTCAAGTGAAGCTAATTAAAAAAACTTCTTCAAACTTGTACGCCATGGTACAGTTTTGTACGTGGTTTACACTTAAATTGCTCCAAGCAAGACTCAAACACTGGCTTCATTCAGCATTATACTTTAAACATGAATATGTAGCAGACAAAATCGAAACACACTATCTCTCTCTCTCTCTCTCCTCTAAAGATCAAGCGGACAATTTCATTCAATTCTGCATTCGTAATTAACGAAATAATGGTAACAGACACAAACGGGGGATGCCCCGTTGTTTTGATGTTTGGAGGATGATTATGCTGCATGCCCCATTACGGATGATCGTGTTACGGGCGGGAAACAAATTTGCCCAACAATCCAATTCAAATCACACGAGGCGTTGATTTAAAGCGATGGTGTTGAAACGTGCGCTGTGGTCATTGCAAAATGGCAACGAAAATGAAACCTGGGAAAGCAATATCGTTTTCAAATCGTTTATGAAACGAGCATTGGGATTGTTATTAGATCGTTGGTTCGTGGTTTTCCTCTGCATTGAACAAAGTGAAGATGAAATTAAATGGTTCCACGTTACGCATTGTGTTTTCATTTGAGTGTTGCAGAAAGTTTGACTGATTTTTCTCCTTTTAATCTACACTTTTAACTTCACTGAGGAATAACCTTAAAATATAAAATTCTTAAATATCTGTAAACAAACATCCCATTTCAACAACTTCAAGTATGACATGTTTTTTTTTTTTTTATTAAAACCTTTTAGAACTCACGAGACAACCCAATGTCTTGCAAGTCGAATGTCTTGTGCATAAAAGCTCCCACAAGTGAAAACGCACAAATAAAGCTTTACACACAATCTATCTTTCACTTCTCCTTTCTCCAGGGATTGTCCCAGACCGTACATTTGAAACGGACGACTCACAAATCTCATCGCAACTTCAAACCCAGACAGAAACCCAGCTTGAAACCAATTCGCCATAAAACATGTTTATGATTGACGTCCGCTTGCTGCGTTGCCATGGGCAGGAAAAGAGGTGCGAGAGGTGATGGATAAAAACAACAACAAATTTCATCCCCACGATCACATTCGGACACTCACCCCACCCCATCATTCGTGTCGTTTCAAACATTCAATAAGTGGAAAATCGAACCCAATTCGCAGCGCACTCCGGGGTGGCCTTCGTGAAATGAAACTTCTGTGTGGTGCGTCCCCAAACCCCAAAAGGGTGTTACCCATGGGGAATCGAACCATTCAGACAATGGGCCAAGATTGAATCTTCACCACTTTTCCATACTTGCTGCCACCGATCTGATCGGTTCTGGTGGCAATGAAATAAATGGGACGAAAGGAAAAACTGGACTCAAACCAACCATCAGTATGGGGGAAAGGGAGAAAGAATCCATTTTCACCTGCCAATGCGCCACCCTGCTCGTCATTTGCCGGGCGTTTCCGTTTTGTTGTTGTGCTTCCCTGCGTTGGGGAATGATGATCTGATCCGATTCCACCGCAACTACCGTATACGTGTTGGCCCTGTGCCTGTTAAGCAATAAGCTTGGCAAGTAATCAGCGAGCCTCCCAACCGGCGCCTTCCCACCCATTGACGCGTTCATCGAACGGTGCGAAAGCCTTTAGCTATATTCATTTTCTTACTTTCATCTTCACCATTCCCATGAGCACCGATGCTGATTCCCTTTCAGCACCTGCGACCCGGAGACGTGGAAACTATAGCACACGGCGAAAAGCGAAACAAATCGTGCGAAATCCCAAACCACCGACCGCACACGCTTCATCAATAGTTTTCCTCACAGTGTAGCTTCCTGGGAATGGGATGCTGAAAGAAAAAAAAAACAGCGTCCCCCACTCCTTTGGGAAATGAATTTGCCTATCAATTGGAAAGGGTTTTAAGTAAAACAAGAGAGAGAAAAAAATAACTACCCCCTAAACATTTACCCTCACCTTTTACTTTTTTTTCTCTCGCACACAACAAAGTTGGAATTTGTGATCGCTTTTTCAATCATCTTACCCGCACAGCGCTGGAAGGTAAATTGGGAAAGAAAATGCTTTCGATTCGTGGCATGCTGCGGCGTACCGCTGTACAAGGTGAAAGTGTTGAAGCTTTGCATCAAAATGATCGAGTTTTCGTGTTGGCGATCAAGAGTAACAGATCGACGAAAGTGAACGTGTGTGAGAAAATGACTGATGTTAATGTTTTGGTGTAACAATCACTCTAACACCTAACCTTTTCCCAATATTTTGGAGTGTGTTTTTTTGTATATGTAATTACTTTTTTATCTTTCGAACAGAACGTATAAAAAAAGAAAATTAAATTATATAAGAAAACATGTAAATTTCAAACAACAAAGCAAAATCAATAACAAACAAAAAACACAAAAAGACGTAAAGCTCTCAATAACAATTCACAAACAAATGTAATAAACAAGCAAAAACAACACATGTAATTAATCCCTTTCGAAATACAAAGCATGGATCGTTAGATAAACAGATGCAAACGAAACACTAAAACGGAAAATGATCTGAAACCGGAAGAAAACGATTGTGATAACGAGATCACATTTAAAACACCTTCGCTTGTTTTCTTTTTCTCTTTTTTCTACAATATTTTCAAAAGCGATTATGTTTTGTTTTCATATCACATTTAAATAAAATTTCCCCTCCGTTTTTGATAATTTTCTTTCAACTATTTAACTAATTTCTGAAATAATAATTGTAGCGCTAAAAAACATGAAATGATTTCCTTCTATTTTTCTGTTCTTTACTTTTCTGCTTTACTTCTTCACTGTGCATCTGTGCTTTGATGGAATTGGTTGTAATCATTTATTCATTGTTTTGTTTTATTTATTTCTTTCAATTATTTCATGTCTTTTGCATACTCTTCGCATTTTCGAGAACAACCCTTTGAGGGTATATCTTAAGAACTTGACGTACAGGAGAAAAACTTGGCATTTGACATGTGCTTGCGTTATGTTCATTCTCCCTTACTCTTTTCGCTCTTACCGTACAATAAGAATTCCCTAGCAATTGGTTACTTCGCTACTGCTGCTGCTTTAACTAAGCTGTAACGTACCGTTTGAGCATGATTGACTTCGTCTCACTACTTTCCATGTTCGCTCGATCGAACAAATAATGGAATTCCCTCTCCTTTTATGTTCAGCAGACCAACAACTGCCGCCTCCTATAGAAACAGCTAATTATGAGTATTGTTTTACAGTCGAATTTTGGAGCCTTTAATTAACCTGCCGCACCGCAGCGCGCTTGATAGCAAACTTCTATCCGCTCCAGGCCGTTGGCTTTGTTTCGGTGTGAGAAAATTGCACTACCAAAGAAAGAAACATGCTTCTCCTAGTTAGATTAAATTTGTCACCGTGTCTTGCCTTCCCTTTGCCATCTCTCATTTAAGTGTAATTCCCCAGCTAGCTTCGCCACCTACAGGCACGCTATTTAGCTAATCGGGATCATCGCGAAAATGGTATGTAATGATGACCGTTATCCACAAGACTGCTAATTTTGCAAGATTATCTACGGCCCGGCTTTCAACTCTCGGGGGGCTTTCGTGGGTTAGTTCCCCCGGGATCCGGTTTGCCGCATGGGAATGCCGTTTCTTCAGATAATTATACATTTTGGGCCAGATTTTAAAGCACAGTTGAAGGTTTTAGATTGAGATGATTAATTAAAATTGTGAATGGAACTTCTAGAATAGAAATAGGTGATTATTTCATAAGTTGCTTTGCCGGAAAACCTACAACTTGAGCTCCTGTTGGAAGCTTCAGCACTCGGCTAGTACACAGCACGTAAGCAACATGTTTTGAGGCACTCGTTGGTATAGTCTTCCATATGAGTATTTTAAGTCTTCTGCATCCGACGACGCTTTGAGGTACATCTTCCTCTTCACACAATCAATAACACAGCTCCCTAGCCACATTCATCTACATCTAAAAACGAAAAACAACGTAACATACACTAAATCTACAACTCGCTAGAATATCCCGCAACGCTTCTGTAGCGGTTTGCGCTTCACCAATGGCCTCGTCAGGGTGATCGTGTTGCTGGCAGCTTTCGACTGAAACGTCGGACTAAAGGCACTGATCGTCGGCTGGCTGATGGGGGCCGACTGGCTGTACTGTTGCTTCATCATCTGGTGGCACTTGGTCGCCAGATACCGGAACACCGTCGCCACATTAACGTCCTCCTTCACGGACGTGCGGATCAACCGACAGCCGAGTGCGTGCGCGAGCGCTTCCGCCTCCTCGAACGACACCACGGCCTGATCCATCAGGTCAATCTTGTTCTGGACTAGTACGGTCGGGATTTCACTACATTCATTCTCCACCTTGCGCTTCCATTCGCGGATCGCTTCAAACGACGCACGATCGGTGGTGCTGAAGGTGAGTACGCACGCCTGCGCCCCACGATAGTACGCCTTCGTAATGGCATCGAACTCCTCCTGGCCAGCCGTATCCCACAGCATAATCCGTATGTCCTCGCCATCGATTTCGATTTGTCGTTCGAGAAAGTCCACCCCGATCGTTTTCTTGTAATCCTTCGTGTATATGCCTTTGCAGTATCGCTGAACCATGGACGTTTTGCCTACGCCACCATTCCCAACCACGATCACCTTCAGCGCTATCTCTAGCTCTTCTTCTAGCATTGTGACAAGGTTCCGTGATGTTGGATGATGTTTCGAATCTTCAATATACCTTACTCTGTGTGTGCTTGCAAATTAACTGACTCTTCAATACTATCTCCAAAATCCGGAGATATTGGACATTCTCATGAGAAACTCCTCACAATGGGCTCTATTTATCGTCCAACATTTTCTTCTTACGCTTGAAGGTTTAGTTACAACACACATAACGACACAAAGACGGCAGATAACGCATAGAACATAGACAACCAACAGCAAATCATCAAACACCACTCCACTCTACCTACAGCGCACATACAAGTCTTGTACGTCTTGCAGGACAACTCTCAACAAGAAACTTGTTGGAGAGTTCCTTTGTGTCTGTTTTGTGATAGTTACAGCTATAAGCACACACGCAGTGCGTATTAGGTCAGCAAGGTCTTGTGTCGTTCCCTGCCCGAGAGTCGTCGGTGGTACACATCATGGAGTACTAGGAAGGGACGGGCACGAGTTTTGGTAGGTCAACCTGCAAATTTGCAAACACATGAGAATTGTTTTTTTATTAAGGAAAATTGTCACCGACTGTCTAACATAGTCCAAAACCCAAATAGATACAGAGTTTTTATAGTGCATTCGATACTGTCCAAGTCCAGACTACGCGAGGAGTTTGCTACATACAATCGTTAGTGTTATATCTACAGAGCTTCCAGCAGTCCAGAGTCCGTTTTATGGAGGAGTATTTAAGGTGCAGAAAGGTTAATCGAAGAATCAGTCAAAGTTATCGGTTGCGGAACCACTATACAGGATGGAATCAATATTTTATACACAAAGCAGATTGACGCTCGGCTTCAACTCACGTTAGGCACGCACCTCACCCAGTTCACCCCGCGAAATCGAAATTTGTTCAATCGTGCTCGGCTACATAAATAACAAATAAGTTTTGCTCGTGATTGCTGTTCGTTATAACGAACTTTTGTGTCTCCTTTTGCTCCTCTTCACCTTCCGGCTGTATTACATTTCCACTCTATGGGAAAAGCGCATCGTTGCAGGGTTTCTTCTTGCAACAATCAATCGTACCATTCGCTATGGTAGAAAAATAAAAAGTGGTGGATTGATGCAGATTCTGTTGAATGCCGGCAACTTATTCGTTCGTCTAGCTCACAAAAAACCCACCTTACGTACCTGCACTATCAAAGCAAAACGTCAATCACAGCATTCCGCGCACAGCACGGTTTTGCATTAGCATAGGTAGCAAAAGTTTAACAACGGACAAGTTTGTTCACAAACAACACAAAACCATGTTCGAAAGCATTAGTACACACAGACACATAACCGCGTACGAGCAGCAAGCAAGTAACGATGAGCGAAGAAAATGGAACGGATTAACATAAATAAATACAAACAAACTAATCCAGAACGGACGGTGTTTGTTTTTCCTTCCCGGCCCGTTGACAGCTCGGTACGGGAGGGTTCCGTTTTTTTTTTAATACATTATCGTTACGCCAAATGAAACCGCCTTCGGTGTCAGCTTTGTTGCTAACCTCTTTCACTACTGCGCGATAGTTTGTGCATATGAAGAAATCTTCGATAGGACTGACGCTTCTTGCGACTAGAATTATAATGAGCGTATCGACCCCCCTTGGGTCGAAGCGGGTGAGATCACACATAGTATTCCTCCTGCTTAGATCCTCTCTGCCACGGAACGCTTCCCCGGGGGAAAGCGAACAGTCTTAGCGTATTCAGTAGACAGGAAAATTGATTGAAAGAATCGATTTGGCGGAATGCATAAACCACAACCATTAAGGCAACCGCACGGGTACATCATCACCCTGCTGGAAACCTTAGCATTGCTACCGCATGAAGTAAAGCCTTAGAGTGCAGCAGTTGAGCAAAATGTTATTTTAATCGATGACCCAAACGCTTGCCTACGATTGACTTTTGAATAATTTCTCGCCTATATTGCTCTGCTAGACTGCGGTTAGAACGTTCTGTATTGCAGTTTTACTGCTGCAAATTTGATTTGCTAATTCCAGATCCAGAGCAGCGACTGGACGAAGACTTGAGGACCAAGAATGGCAAATTGTACAATTAACCTTACGGGTAATTGGATTCAAAACTAGCGATAAAGAAGGAATTAGTTATTCTTGAACTTGAGTACCATTGCATTCGTGTGGACTTGGAAACTTTCCGTAGTACTTCCCAGTTCATGCTATGCGGGTGACGTAAAGAGTATTCTGAAATTTCTACGATTTAACGGCTTCGAATCGATGTCGACAAAAATGAGACAACAACATCATGCTCCAGACATGATTTGATATGCCATAGATTCTATTGTCTGCATGTTGGCAAAACCCCTTTTCTAAACCTCGAAAAAGACATTACTGACATCACCAAATCTCATCACAAACTTTCCCCCAGAGAAAACTGAAACTGGCTCTTCCTCCCCAACAAGGATAGTCCCTTACGAGTTCCCATAATATTTCACCGCTTGTCGTGCTATTCCCTTCTACATTCCGCTAAAATCAACTTGCCTAAATGAAGCCAAAGACAGCAAACTTGACATCGCACCGCCACCCAATCATCCCCAGTGCTCTGCAATTACCATTACATCTCACCGACACTTGGAGACTCCCATCCGACAACCCATGAGACATTGAGCAGTTTGCAGTTCTCACCACTGTGGCCACCAGCGGCATCTAAACACACACACACAACACCAGACACCAGCCGCAACGTCAATCTCACGTCTCCGAGCAAGGGGGTAAATTAAAACGAGCAAAATGTATCCCCACACTCTAGACGACAAAGATGACAACGCTCGACAGTACGCTGCCGCCGGCACCATGATACAGTGCCAGCCTCCCGCAGTCACTAACTCTATTGAGCGATTTTGTTTGCAGCATTGTAGACATTTACTTCCCTGCCGCTCTCGATCACCCTCTTTGCTGCCCGAATTAAAAGTGCATTTGCAACGAAAAACTTTCATCCAATTTGCGTGCGGCTGCATGTTGATGCCTGTGCAGCTCTCTATATGCGACTCCACTATGGGAACATAAATTGCTCTTTTTCGTCACCAAAAAACAAAGTACGAGATGAATCAGATTTTTTGTTTTCTGTGCGAGAAACTTGCCTCGGAAATGTGTTTGAGTCACGACAGAAAGTGACTGCCTTTAGGTGGTTGCATGCCAATGATGTGTTTCAATTAAATTTCACCTTAAAGGTAAGGGTTTTTGTTTTTATCAAGAATATGAGCGACTTCTCACCTTTGGAGTCGTTTGAAGCTCATCCTAAAAGTAGGTTATCAATAGTTTGAATTACCCAAGATTATCACACAGATCTCCCTGGGCATGCTTCATGGATATCAACCCAATAATTATATCAGTAACATCAACATATTATAATGTTGGTGCACATCGTCAGCAGATCGCTCGTGACTGATTCATCGATCGACTGTAGCCCTGGGGATCCCAGACGCTTTCTAAAATTTTCACCATGATGAATGTGTCATCGCACCCCATTACTCCACGATTCTTTGGGGCGGGCGACAAACATGCCGCCAGTTTGTCAAGTTCAATGGCACATTTCAAGGAAACCACAACAACGAAACGCGAAGTAAAACAAAGCGCATCAAGCTGATCACTCGACAAATGTGTGCGTTTTTTGGTCTGGTCGCATTTTATGCTCTCGGCATTGGAGAGCATTTGGATGGAAGAAATTATTTTTATGTGGCCCCCTTTTCCTGCCTTCCATTCTTGTGAGCGTTGTTCATGATGGACGAGATTGTCTTTTTTTTCGGTATTCCACTACATCACATTCTTTTCTATGTGGTTTCTTTTGATCGGGTCTTCATGAGTAGGGATACAAATTTTCCACAATCACTCAGAGCACCCTGCGGGTCTCTTGGGGTCCAAAACTCATGATGATGATGATGATAATAACGATCGTTCCTTCCAGATGTGGATGCGCCTTGTCGGACATGTTAAGATACTGTTGGGATGCTGCTGCACGTCGGGTAGGAAAGTATAATGAGCTAAACCTTCAAGCCACAACTATTACCCGGAGCCACATTAGAACGAGTTACGAGTCCACGAGTGTGTCACCCCCAGAGGGCTGAATGGAGTGCGACGGCAAGAAACAGTACGAATGAGAAATTCTTCCCTCCAGCCAGATGACATAAGGCATCTTCGGGAAGGTTGAACATTATTCGTCCAGTACCACCATCGCTTTCTAGAAACGCATAAAGACACAGTGGTTACAGATATTACTTCGTCTGATACTGGAGGTATTTGAGTCTTCTGGAGAACTTCAATACATTGCTTTAATGCAACTAAGATAAACTCTGATGGACCATGATTCTACTTTATATGCTCCATAATTCTGAGTAGCTACTATCTTCACTTTCAAACCTCAAGAAAGGCAAACTTCTCGAACGAAGCTTTAACATGCTCAGATAAATAAATATCATCTCCAAAATCATCTTCCCAATTATTTCATTCGTTTTACGGTTTCTTGTATAGATAATTGCTTAAAAATAAACGATCGCAAAGGTTTCATATCTTCTGCCAGTCTTTCCAAACACTATTCTTCAGCAGAATACACAGACAAAAGAAAGCAAAAGAATATCAACACAACGAAAACTCTAAAATTTGATAACGAAACCCTAAAGCACGCCGAAAAAAAAACCATCAAACAAGCTATTCGTTCTACTTTTGCCCCAACAAACACAACCGCTCCACTATCAGCCAAACACAGAGCGCACCATTTGCTAATTATCTTTCATTCGCAATGTCCATCCGCGCGTAAAGGCGATTGCTGCTGCAGACAAAATGCTGCTACCACCCATTGCTGTTGATAATTCGCAACATGGTGGCACGTTTCGCTACAGCTAAGAATGTTCCTGAGCGGGAGCCACCTTGGGCGCGTAAATAAAAACCATTCCTTATTCGCCCTTCCCTTTTGCGGCGAAAAGGTTAATGCTTCGCGCATCGAATTGTGGCTCTATTTCTGCATCGGATTGCGTTTGATAGAGCGACCGGTGTGGCGAACGGTGCGAATAGATGGATGGATCACGCCCGTCATCTAATTCGATTGTAAAATGTAATCCAACTCTTTGGGTAACGATATAACACCGAAGCTGGGCTCAGCGAGATCTTCACCATGCCAACCTATGCTTTGTCTTTGGCCGGTATCTGCAGTCCAACTTTTCTGGCCACCCATCCCCATGTACGGGGGGGAATGTTATCGTGCAGCTTAGTATTCAAATCAGGCGAAAGAGTTCGCCTCTCGTAAAAGTGATTCCGCACACTAACTACTGTCAGAACTTCAGTATAACCAAAAAACGTGACGGTGCCTCTTTCAAGTGCTGATAGTGGCCCATCCAAGTGAAAGCATCGACATTCCACTCTGGAAGCAGCGGAAAAATTACAGCTACATTTGATAATGTTAAGCTTAATTGGTTGGCCATGCTGCGGCACTGCTTATTTGCGACGAAGCACTACATTCAATTCACTTGCCATAATTGGCGAAACCACCGCATCGGGGTAGGGAAAGACGGTGAGGCTCGAAGAAGAAAGCTCGCGCGATGATAATGTTGCAGAGCCGCTTTTCTTGGCGTGACGAAACGAAGCATAAAACATTACAACAAGTGTGGGTTTTGGTCGCTGGTCGATCAGTTACACAAATTGATACAATGATGCGGAGTGATTGTTTCGTGCTCCGCGCACTTGAGCTTGAGTGGTGCACTGATTTGGCAAATTTATCCCCATTCCGCCGAGCGAAAGAATGGCAAGAATTGAAGAAGAAAATAAAGTTGATGAAAAGTTACATTCAACTTGCTAGAATCGTTCGAAAGCCGCCCGAGACGTGTGGTTTCCTTCCAGTCCTCTGGAGCATGAGGGAAGCAAATAAACACTGGAGCTTTGCCTCCCCTGCTTCTGAATACAGGCAGCTTTCATTAATCATTTGCCAGAAGTTCGGTCCCATTGTTAAGAGGGATGGCAAATAAAAAGAAACACATTCTACAGCAAATCTCTGACGCTGACCGTATCCATCCATCTCTTTGAAGTTATGACGCAGAGTCATCGTCTTTAGAAAATCGCCACCAGCACAAACTAGCGTCCCACGTAAATTAAGTCTTGCGGCACTGGGAGACATGTGATTCATGGAGACGTCCGTTCCCTACGATCTGCTCCGAGCTGGAGCTCATTAACCGTTCTTTTGGTTTTTTTTTTAATTTTATTTTAGCTGGGTGATGAATTCTTGAATGTTTGAAAGCTACCACACAATTTACATTCGCTTGTGGAGCCCTTAATATAGCTCGTTATGAAGATATCAATACAAGACCTTTGGATATTTGGTGAGGCAAAAAGTTTGAAGGTTTCAAATTCAGATGACGATGATAGGTAGTTCCCAGAGATGGTTTAGTTAGGTGCAAAGAAGCATGAATGTTAACCGTATAATGATGTTCGAAAGCACCAGCTTGGAAGATCCTGGGACATGTATATTGCCCTATTATTTCAGTAATTTCAAACTTTTTGATCTCATCCAATTTCATTTGTAAAACAATAGCCCAACCATAAAGAAGAGTATAACAAGGAACCTCTTATCGGATATCTCGATAATCTGTTTCTTCAGGTATTTGAAATTAGACAACTCGGAAGAAGAGTCGATGGCGTTTGATACAGCGATGCGTTTCATAATGATGCTAATGAGCTCATTCACTCATTAGGAAGTGGTCTAGATTTCTCACCGATAGCAGCACTCCAACATTCCAACATTCTCCGTGGAGAAATGCCTTTCAGAAAATAAATATTCATTGAATTTAACCGGCTCAAGACATAATAGTTTAAAGGTGCGAACATGTCTAACGCAGACAGCAACCTTTCGACTGCGTCATTGAGTTGAATCGGTATGTTTTTTCCTCATTTCCTTTCCATTTCATCTACAATAAAAATGAACTCATTTCATGTGCAGACCTTACATTACGGCAAAACTTATAAGCATAATAATTGAAATCAGAAATTGCATCCTCATGCGCATGACGTTCCAATTATCAACAGCAAATGCTACTTCTGCTACTGCTGCTAGTCCCGCAAGCTAACAGGCACCACAAACCCTTTGCTTTGCTGTCAATTGCATACGCAAAAGTAGCATCTTCCTCAACCGTTATTACATCGATTCAACCTCCCGGTGTGCTTTACTCCACCAAATAAGGAGCCTTACATCTTCCTCTAGCTGGGAATAGCACGTGAAGCAAATTGCTAGCATCTTATATCTCTAAAGATATGAAGATCACGATGCTGCTGGTATTAAATCACAGTAACACACATAAGGCAAACGAAATGATATGTCCATGTTAAGATTGCTGGCCTTGTGGGACGTGTTTAACGGAATAGGAAAGAACTCTATCTCCGAAGGTATCGACATTTCATGTCCATAAATGGAAACTATGCCAGCTCGAAACGGTTGATAAAGAAGGATTTTCTTCACCTCGAAGGGTTGTGAAAACAAAAAAAATCATGAGAACCACTGAACAAACTCCTAAAAAGGAAAATCGATGTTATCTTTAACAATTTCCAATGCCCAGTTCGATGTTATTACATCGATTAGCAGGTTGAATAAATGTCGTTAGTGTCTATCATTTTTAAACGACATTACATCAAAGCACACGATATGACGTGTTGTTAAGCTCATTAAATCGTTTGATAAGAGTTCTTGACACCCTCATACTCTATTCGAGCCTATTATCACGGCGCCTACCAATCAAACGAAGCTAATGACCTTATCGTCTTAAATTTTCAATTCAACTTCAATCAGTTAACCATTTCCGGAGCTCAAACTTTTCCTCCCACACGCAAGAGATTTACGCACGGCAGCCCATTCACCTTTGCCCTTTTTAATGAGCCAGAAGAAAGATGTTCCCAGCGTTGGTGCTTCTTAACTACTGCAAACGTCAACCCACGTACGTCACACAAGTGACACAATCTCTTTAAACACACCAGCGTTTACAATTACAACGACCCTTACTGACGGACGCATAGTTATGGGGAAATGAAATTCTAACAACGCACGCCCCCCCTCTCCCGCTATATTATGAAGACAACTTCGGCTTAACGTCAAACCTGCGTGACGTTCTGTCATTTCGTAATGTTACGGTTGAGGTTAAATTATTCAGCTACAGCCGGTTTACGGGGAGGCTTTTTCCACACGCTCGTTCTTATCGTTACCTCATCGTCGGCTATCATGTTGGATCGTTAAAATCGACTTAATTCGAAGACGGCCAGGAATGGGGATGATTTATCAGCTTCATTATACGATTAAGCGTTGCTTGTGTTTGGGAGTGTTTCATCTGTTGTGCAATAAGTTTTCGCCGTTTCGGAGATAGTTTTTATGGCATAAAAAATCCCAAATTTGCTAGAAAAAAAAATAGGGAAAATAAAGTCATAACCTTGCCGTGAACGAATCGATCAAACAGACTGGGGTTTTTTTTTTAATGTGCGAAAGGAATGCGACATTGGCAGTTTTTTGCCTGGCGACACCGTTCCGCACCATTCGTGGGAAAAATAACCCAGAATAAACACGAGACCACACGAAGAGGCAAGGGGAGCGCTTAAACGCTCATCTGCATTCTTCCTCCAGCAACATCGGAACAGTTTGGACATCGGACCACGTCGACATTGTCGCTGTCGCCAAAAATATACACTTGACCTTCTTCCAAAGTGGCCTCTACTAGTCAAAACTGGTCTCAAATTTCTAATGGTGTTTGATTTTCAATCGATATTTTTTACACGCTCTATCACCCTTTTTTCGGTGGTTTAGAATTCATAGACCAAAATAGACCAAAATCCACAAAAAATAGGATTAGTTGCTAAAAAATCATCCAGCTCAGGGTGCCCTCCATTGCCTTGCAAGGAAAGACACAAGATTGAAAAGGATTACTAACGCTATCAGTGCAGGGCGACTTTGAAGATTAGAACGCATGTCCCAAGACCCAATCACAGGTTAGTGTCCGGAATATTTTTATACGTGCGAGAAGGGATTCATGGAAAAAAATGGACTCCAAATTCTAGTTAGGAAAAGACAAAATACGTGATAAGCCTTCAATAATGGGATAGCAAAGAAGCTTTTGATTGTAAAACATTGCTACC
>KI422609.1:10259-59102 GCA_000473375.1 Anopheles culicifacies | reverse complement strand
AATCCAGATCCTGGCATATGGTGATGACATAGACATTATTGCTTTGAGGCTCTCCTATGTAGCAGCAGCTTACCAAAAGATCGAGCGAGCGGCACTAAACCTCAGGTTAGACAACCGGCGGCCTTGCCAACAAACACAAACACGAATTTACGCAGAGGTGATGTACAGATAGGTGATCGCACCTTTGAAGTCTTCCAACTCGTCGTTTCACTTCCAACCGGTTATACTATAGCCTGAGGAAACTTCTCCACTCTAAATACCTGTCGCGACGGACGAAGCTGGGACTGTGCAGAACATTCTTAGCCCTAGTACTCACATACACCTTTGAGACATGGACTTTGTTCAAAACTGACGAAAACCTCTTAGCCACGTTCGAGAAGAAGGTGCTCAGAAGGATCTTTGGCCCCGTATGTGTGGAAGGACAATGAAGGAGCCGCTACAATGACGACTGGTCTGGTCACGTCATGAGAATAACACTGGATAGCTTCCACATAGCTTCCAATATCTGTTGGCAACAACCTGTCGACAGGTTGGAATCATACCTTTCAGACTACAAGTCTTGTCCTTCTGGAGTCCCTTAAGCGAGCGTACTTGCCCCTTTTTTGTTTATGTTATTTGTAAATGAAGTTAGCAGCATTCTTCCTACCGACTTCGGTTCGTACTGACTGTCACTCTCATCAATAATTCCTAAATTCTTCTACTTCATGTACGGACGAATGCTCTGTTATCTCGTCCTCCATCGTTACTAGTCCACTTACCATCACTTTCCGAGTCGGACTCGTCAGAGTAGCGTTTGTTCTTCTTGCCATGTCGTTTCGATTTTTTGCCCGATCCGCCCTTCTCACCCTTGCCCTTGCGTGACGAACTGCCACCACCCTTCCCGACGAAGACACGCGATCCCCGTTCCGCGTCCATCAGATACTTGTCCGAACGTTTTGTGGCTAAAATGTGAATCATTGAGTGATTAGTGGTTAGACAATTACGCAAACGAGCAGCACATCAACGCACAATGTATTTGGAGAGGCACTTCGAGTGCAATTTCAGCGATCGGTATATCATCGTAACCGTCGTTCTGGTAGTCGGCAGCCGATGCCTTCTTTTTGGCCGGTTTCAGATAGTTGGGATTGTTGGTCTGCTCCAGCAGTCGAGCTTGTCTCATCTGAGGGGAAATAAGATAAAAGAAAAGCGGATAAACGTTTCGTTTCTCATCCACAGTCGTGTATGAAGCGTGTGTACCTTATCTAGCTCTTCCTGTGTGTACTCTATGCGCTTGTAGGAACGCGATCCACCGCCACCATTCGTTTCACGTTCCCCGCCAGCTCCACCCCGCCCCGCACCGTCCGTTAGAAATAGAGGGAATTTGTCCTCATCGCTCGAGCCACCGTCCGCACTGCTGGCGTCCGCCGACGGGGGTGGCTGGTTGATCCACTCGTCCAGATCTAGATCCTCCGGTAGCTGGACCTTTCGTTGGGCTTTCGGTGCGACCGGATTCAGCTCGCTGGTAAACAAACCGTGCAGATCGGACGCAATCTGCTCGATCTCGTTCCATGCGGCGTTCGCGTAGCCTGAGGTAGCATTCGTCTTCTCGTCCGGCACCGGTTCGTCACGTTCGCCCTCGGTCGCCGGTGTGTCCGGCGCTAGTTCTAGCAAACCACCCACCGGTACGGTGTGCTGTTCCGCCGCACCGAGCGACTCCCGGAGCAGTGCGACCAAAAAGTACACCGAGCTGGCACGCTCCTGCACCTCGATGTCGGCCGAGCTAAGGTAGGCCCGGAGCCCTTCGTGCAGCTTCTGGCAGTAGCGATCGATTGCGGCCGGCTCCCGGTTACGTACCGCTTCCCCGACGAGATGGGCGAACAGTTTCAGCGCATTCTGCACGTACACGGCCTGTATGTGGCCGGCGACGGGTTTCGGCTGCAGCAACACCCCCAGCGTACGCTCCGGTCCATCCAGATGCGTGGCAAACTCACCCACGATCCAGGCGGCCGCATACAGCACCTCCTGCATCGTGCCGTTCGGTGCCGCCGTCACCGGGTAAGTCTCCAGCAGTGTTGCCATCTCGTTCACCGCGAACGTACGCACCGCCTGTACGCGTATCGCCACGTCCAGCAGCTGGGCGGCAATAAGGCGACCGTGCCGCGAGCCGGATTCCAACAATATCAGCTCCACCAACACGGTTAAGTACCACTCGAAGTTGGTAACGTACTGGTACGAACCCTGCGAACAGATCTCAATCACCTTGTACAGCAGCTCGTCGCGGTACGAGGAACCTTCGGCACGCTCCATATGTCCCAGCAGGCGGCGCACGATCTCCATCAGGTTCTTCTTCGACACCATGCCGTACAGCAGATCGAGCGCACGCAACCGTATCGATTCGTCCTTGTCGTCCAGGCAGGCCAGTATCAGATCCTTGTGCGTCTGCACACTCTTCGGATGGGTCTTCAAGATCTTGGACATTGCGAGCAGGCCGAGATATTTCACTGCAAGACAAGTGTCGCCCAACAAGCGAAGTTAGTTAATCGGAGGCTGTTAAGTTCAGTGAGACACAAATGCAATACGCTCTACGTACGATTCTGATCCGAATCCTCGATCAGGATACGCAGCTTCTGGACGCACAGCTGTATGGAAGCGCTATGATTCGGCATTCCGCTGCTGATGCTTATCAATACCGCGATCACGGTATTGATGCACTCATACAGCAGGCTCATCGCCGAGGTGCTGTCGGGGGGGGAGGAGGGTTTATACCAAAGAGAGGAGATCGATCAATATGTTGTGCCAGACTGTCAGTTTGCGTTTTAGTTTCTTCCCCGGTCAAGATTTGTTGAAGCGCTACCGGGAAGCTACTACGTAACTCTACACGCAAACTTTCCTACTTGTTCTATAACAAACCTAAAACATTTTCTATTCTGTTTTCCGCTCATGCATGAGTTAAAGGTTACGCGCAAGTTTTTAGACGGGAATTCTAAACTTCTCATTAAAAAACAATTGTTGCTATAGCTAGAATTTAGTAATATCCGACATAAGGTGGCCTTTTGATGTTTCCTGAGGGATTCTAGGAATTTCTAGCTTCTTTAGGAGTAGAAGTAGTTCTCAAAGTATCAAACGCTACTGCAAATAATTACTAGAGCTCTATTTACTATTTCAAGTATTATACAAATAGCTAAAGATACAGCAAAGCATTGAGCGGAAAACAGGAAGGTTCCATTTGGCTGCTACAGCCGGCGTATGCAAACAGATAGCACAATATGGGAAACAATAATAACGATTGTATCAAACTTGCCTATGGATTAAATTGGTCAACGGTTCAATTAGCTTTTTGCCTAATCTGGGTTCTAGCGGAGTTAAAGCACCGAACTGGAAGTAAACAGAAACGAAACAAGAAGAAAAGAAACACGATTTTAGCGTTAGCGGAAACGTAAAACCCAAAACTGTTTGTGTTTTTGTGTGTGTGTGTGACAACGGTGTTAAGAAACTGAAGAGGAAAAGGAACATATAGCATCCAAGGGATAGCTTGGAGGTGTTGTGGGGCAACCCCCTGTTCGTTGCGCCGTGGATTGAAACTAAGGTTGTGTGGGAATAGTGTTTCCGTGTCACTTAAAAACCGTCGAACAACAGCAAACAAACAAACAAAAAGAAAAAGTAAAACAGAGCGCACATACAGCCCACACAGTTAGACACACGACATCATTCGAACGAGAGAGCTGGTGTATTGTTTCCGTATTTTGATAACGAATGAAAACCAAACTTGTAAAAGGTACATACAAATGATTAAAAAACATAAAGAGCAATTCATTAGCCGTGTCCCCGCGCACGCAATATTGAGAGCCAGAGAAGCTTGACGGAAGCTGGGGAGCATTTAAAAAAACGAACGAATCCTACGACAAGAAAAGAAAGGGCAGGGTAGGAAAGAAAATTGGGGGGGGGCAGCGGGTGTGCGCTTCACAAAACTAGCTTTTGAAAGCCGAACCTGGAAATTAACTCGATTAGCGGATGCGTCAGTTTCTTGCCCAACGCTGGCTCGATCGCGGTCAGGCTGGCAAACTAGTGGTCGTTGTGCGGTTGTGCACGCAAAAACAAAACCGAAAGAAAGAAAACACTTCGTTAAGCAATCGAAACCAAAATCCCCCTCCCGCAGCGGGAACGTACACGGCCGCTCTTCCGGCAGAGGGAGTGTAAGTCAACGTATAAATAAGTGCAAAACCATCCGACATGTTAAGCGCTGCCACGCGGGAAATTGAAACGCCTTCCGCTTACCAGTTTGATAATCTTGATCAGCATCCAGTTGTTGGTCGAGGTGGTCATCAGCTTGAAGAAAATGGGCGCTAGCGATAGATAGTTTTTCGGGTTTTTCCGTGCTAGCTCGCAGATAACGTTTACCGCCGCGGACTGTACGCTCGGGTCCGGATCTTCGAGCTTTTCCTTCAGCTTCGGGAAGGCAGGCCGAAGCGCTTCCGGGTATCGGAGGAACACTTTGTACATCATCAGCACCGCTTTCATGCGCAGATACGGTTTGGTGGAGCTCATCTGCGGAACAACAAAACGTAGAGTGTAAAGTCGGTGTTAAGACCACCCATCCAGGGTGGTGGTGGCTGGTAGCCATACCAGCGTCATGATGTCGTTGGCGAGATCCCGTGACAGATCGGTCGAGATGAAGCAGCTCAGCCCGGACAGGGCAACGCCCGCATCGTACTGATTGGTGGAGCTCAGATCCTTCCGTATCATGTTGGTCGTCAGCATCAGCAGCTCGCTGTCCGGATGGAAGCACTGGCTGGCAGCGAGATACCCGATCCGCTTGCAGGTGAACCGATTCGAGCTCATCACCTCGATGATGTTAAAGCCGGCCCAGGAAATGTCGTAGCCACACATCTGCAGGTAAGTTAGCTTCGCAACCGCATTGCTCTTAACGCTCACATTGTCCTGCCGCAGCTCCTGCTTGATCTCCTCGATGCACTGTGCGATGTACTTGGCCTGCAATGGGTAGGAACCGATGAAGTATTTACGATCGACACGGTACAGCAAGTTCCGCAACCGGGGACGAACCGTCCCCAGCAGATCCATCATCACGACTGTCTGTTATGGGGGGGCCTTTTTTCGGCCGGACAGATCCGAGTACACCCTCCGCTGAGCTAATTCTTTCCGCCTCACTTACCTCGTTATCTTTGTTGTTTCGTATGCCGCGCACCAGATCGGTTAGGTTTTTGTCAAACATCCGTTCCAGGTTGCCTTTTACCATTTTCAGCGCCATTTTGCCTGCTCGTGTTTACGCTCTCGGGCACGGAATGGAAAATTGGGCTTGGGTTCAGTCTGATTGTGGCCGGCTACGGGTACGGTACTGGTGCGGCACTCGTTTGATTGATTCGTGCGTGGGAGATGCTCCCGGTGCTACAGACAGGTGTACCGTCGTGGTTGATTGAATCGCTTTTCGGACGGGAATGCGACGGGTGATTTGCTTGGTTGCTGGATACCCCCGTACTGGGGAGCGTTTGACATTGGCCCACTGCCGGACCGATAATGGGGAGCCGCTGTCAGTGGCTTACGATGCTAGGTTGCCAGCTCACACAATCCTCCCCGGTCATCTAGCGTAACTACGCATCCCTTCGTTTACCTAAGCCCACCCCCGCGCACTTGCCCTTCTGGAACCGATTCCTTTTCCTCTCCCTTCAGCAAACACACACACACGCACACACAGATGCACACAGCAACCAACAAAAAATATTTCGTCTACGTGGGCACGATATGGAATGCACCAGTGCGTTTTTTTTTACTTTTTACTGATTTAAAGCACCAAAAAGAGAGGAAAAAAAATCTTGCCAAGTCACGGCTTCACGGCTAGAACGGTTGAAAATGTGCACGGAAAACCTTCTTCCAAATGCAATCCGGAACGGTGCGAACCAACGAACAGAAAACCGAAGGCCGCTATTTCGCTCCGCCAAAGTGTGTTTCGTTGTTGGCGAACGGATTTTAGCTACCAGCCAGACTACGTTTTTTTCCCTTACTCACTAAACCGATAAACATACGGGGCTAGAAACCGTACACCGTGCAGGAAGGCAGCGCGGTGAAAGGCATACGGCAAAAGAGAGACAGAGAGAAATGGGAAAATGATGGTTCGCTGTCAAATGTCAAACGCGGATGACGTTTTTGCTCGACTTTCCCCTGCTCGTGTTCGTCGCTACTCGAATTGAGAATTTCAAACTGCTCGAATGCACGCGTTTCGTCGACTGCGGCATGGGAACCGTTGAAAAAACGAGCAACCTTTTGAAAATTGTAGATGAAACCTTTCTTTTTGTTGCTGTAGCTAAAACCGATGGATATTTCCTTTCAAAAATATTTATTAATCCGTCTGAATATTGCTTCTTTGACGATTTACTTTTATTTATTCATGTAGAACGTCATGTTAACAGATTATGCTGAATGTGTAATTTTTAACACAAGTCATGTGTATTTTCGATATAATATTTCGTATATAATATTTTCCACTCATGTCAGGTTGCTCCGGGTTTTCAAAAAGGAACTTTGAAAACCACACTAGTCGGCATTTCCATTACCATTCGCAACAGTTGCAGCTTGTTCGGCTACAAAATCAAACAGCGCACGCTGTGTAAGGACCCCCACGAGACGTTCGGCACCTGCAAAAACGGGACAGACATTTTATTGCCGTTGTTTACTTTTTCCACTACAAACAATCCACCTACCCGTCTCTTGACGTGTAACCAGCAGAAAGCTATCCTTTTCCAAAATGCGCGACGCACGGCCAATGTTTTCTTGTTGGTCGATCTTAACGTACTGCTTGAAGATGGCTCGACGCACAAGATCCGTTGGTTTTGCCAAACGATTGAGCAGTTTGCTCAAGAGGTTGGGCAGATGCACCACACCCTTGATAGCACTGCAGAAGAGTTTGAGGTTTGGTTCATTTAAAATTGTCTTTTTTTTAAATAAAGTTGCCCAAACAGATAGAATCCTTACCCGGTAGAGTCCACCACAGGCAGATGGGTGAGATTGTTCCTCTGCATCATTTCAATTGCGTCACTGATAGGCACATCATCACGCACGGTTTCAAGAGTTTCCATGGGCAAAGTTTGTACTTTGTCGTTCCACCACCTAGTGTAAGTAGAAGAAAAGCCCATCCAACCGTGTTACGTCCCGTCAATCAAAAAACCGTCGAGCGCTATCAAACCTACTTCTGATTGTGGCAATTCTCCGACTCCTTGAAGTAACGCGCCTCCATCCAATTGTCTGATACGAACTTGGTGAGATAGTTGCGAATGTTGTCCGGCAGGACGACCACACAGTTCTGGCCCTCCTTTAGCTCCTTGGCCGCCTCGAGTGCCACGAACAGGTTGCCACCGCTGCTACCACCACATAGCAGTCCCTCGTCCCGTATTAACCGTCTTGCGAGCGGAAGTGCCACACGGTCATTAAACTTGTACCACCGGTCGACGACAGTGCGATCGAGTACGGTCGGTAAGAAATCGTACCCGACGCCCTCCACCTCGTAGAAGCTCACCTCGGTGCGATTTAGCTCCTCCGGTTCCGCCAATATGGAGCCTTCGGGATCAGCCGCGATAACCTGACAGTTCGGGCAGGACTCCTTAATTCGGCGTCCAATTCCGGTCATGGTACCGCCAGTGCCGGTACCGATAACCACCATGTCCACCTGCCCATTCAGCTGCTCCACAATCTCCGCACCCGTACCGTCATAGTGGGCCAACGGATTGCCGGCATTGCGGTACTGGTCAAGTATAACCGAGTCTGGGATGGAACGTTGCAGACGTTGCGAGACGGCGATAAGACCTTCCGGCGAGTCGAACGCTGCTTCGGTCGGTGTGCGTATTACCTCCGCGCCGAGCGCCTTCAACGTGTCCACCTTCTCGTTCGACATCTTCTCCGGCATTACGATCAAACAACGGTAACCGCGGGCAGCAGCAGCCATCGCCAAACCGATGCCAGTATTTCCGGACGTCGGCTCAATGATGGTGCATCCCGGCTTCAGCAAACCCTTGCGCTCTGCCTCCAACACCATTCGCACACCAATGCGATCCTTCACCGATCCACCCGGATTGAGGAACTCACACTTGACGTCTACGATGGAAACCGTGCAAGACACATTATTAGACACTCATTAACCGACATCCTTCCTCTAAAATACTTACAAACATTGCATTTCAAACCCAACGATTGGGGAATTTTGTTGAGCTTTACCAGCGGAGTTCCGCCGACCGCTTCTAGTATCGAGGGCAACACCGAGGGCTTGGGAGCGCTGTAACGGAAAATAGGAAAAAACGACAACTGATTCCAAACATTGTTGACTAGGTTGTAAAAGAGGAATTCCTACGATCTGAAGTAAATGTTGTTTCACATTATTGCTACTTGGTACCAACGCGCAGATCAACAACATTTCACGCTCCAGCGTCTAGGTGGAAACAAACATCGATTGACCTTATCATTATGGGACCACCGGTAGCATCGATTGATAGGTTTATCGCCGAGTCGTGGCAATAATACACACCCATCTTTGCGGGGAATAAAACCCACACTGAGTTGCACGCTGCCGATGGATGGGTCAAAATTTAGCACGTGCTCATCCGAAATGGAAAGCCCAGAAATCATTGCGTGCTTCTCGTTTGGTGGGATCAAGAAAAAGTTTGTCAATACGAGCTGCAGTAGAGGAACTCAGTGGATCCACCATACCACATCTACTCAGTGAAGCTCCTGCAAGATCGCAGCAAAGGAATTACTATCAAGATAGCAACGAAGTGAGCTATCCGTATATTCTCCAAAAACTACAACTACCAAGCTTCCTCCAAGAAAATGAGATCCAATAGAAAAACACCTTAGGTGAAGCGTAACCAAAAAACACAAACACCTCAAAATAAGTTGACGCCCCAAATCAACGTTTCTAATCACTCCAATGACCAATATGGTGTAGTGATTGAAACCACGTGCAAGCATTCGGAAACAATGTGGCCATGATCCTTAACCTCCAGACAGACGAAACTGTTGAACTCGTTCGCTAATAATCAAACCTCGTCTACCATCTGCGGGTACCGGCGTACTACCGAAAGAGCGACGTTCAATTACGCTGGACACTATCTGCCGATGCTAGTTGACGTAAATGAGCATCTGAGCTTCAGATGGTGCCACGCTACCGTGCAGATTCCGTATTATGAAGTAATAGTTTGGGACGCAAACACAGTTGATAACTCGTATGCTTTTTACGTATTATTATTTTTGAAGAATGCAAACTCACAGTATTAGCACATTGATGAGGTGTGTTTGGAACTCTGGAAGATCTGATCACTGGAAATGAGTTTATGTTCTAGAATATAACTCTCTCTGTAATATATGTAATGTTGTCAATAACCTTTAAAGTTACTGCAGTTTTTAGATGGCTAGGCTTTATCATTGTTGGGGAATGATTCCCTAGCTTCTGACCTTATTTATGGTAATTATTACATATCTATAGCACCCCTACTAAATGCACCTTCTTCAATTATTCTCAGGCAAGCTGACAAGCACACTACAGGAGTTTCACATGATTGAAGATAAACCTCCGCCGTGATCTACAAAGCTACTTACAGCGGTACATGATGATGTGGGCTAGTTTCCGCCGTTCCAAGGGACCAGGTACACCGGGATGGTTGATCGGGACGGATAAAGTTTGCCATCAGGTCCTCCTCGGAGATGGTCTGTTGCTTGGTGTTCACTGCCCGATGCCCATTCACGGGACAGCCGCGATGGCTATTACTGCTTGCCATCCTACTTCTGTTGCAGGTTGATGGTGGGTTCACACTGTATGCTTCTGCCGTACTCAAACCACACCAAACAACGATACACGCTGGAAGACGCACACGCACGCACTTATTCTAACTGAGCAGGTTCGCTCAGCGGGTCGAAACCGTCCGCACCCTACCTGTCACGATAAAGGGGAAAGGGCACAAAGAGGGAAAAGGGCTATTTAAGGACCCGTTCAATTGACTGTCTGAATAGTACGACTACAGGGCGAGGAAAAGCAATCAATGCAGCACGTTGTACGAGCACCGTGGTCAGCAATCAAATGGCGAAAATCTCTGCAGAACGAAGGCCTTTAAACAGCAGAGTGTGAGCGTGTGCAGGGCATGTACAGCAGTATTAGTTACTACAGCCGCACCACGCTTGCCCACATGCCCATCTACACATCCTTCTGCAGCACTGCGAACGGTGCGATTTTGCGGCAGTTAAGCTAAGGTTTTTTTTTTTACAATTGGCCCATCGAGAGTGCGTCCGGCAAACCGCACCAACACCACCACGACGTGCCACAATTCTGGTAGGGCCAGGAAGTAAAGTAATTCTAATGCGGCGTGTGGTTGTGGTTAGGTGATAACCGATCTTTCACACAACACACACGATCCCCGGCCCGGCAACATTCGCCGTTGTCTCGCCGTTGTCTTCGGGTAACGCCTAGTGGCGGGTCTTTTTAGGAAGGCGATCCCGACTTATCATCGGTGGGCTCTAATTGACCGCATGCTTTCGGACAGTTTAAACGTTAGTGCAAGCCGAAGGTAATGAAAGCAGATGTAAATTAAATATTTCGCGTTATCAACAACAACAAAATCAAGTCTTTTAACAAAAAAAAATGAAAATCACCCAAATCATTTTTATTTATCATCACCCTTTAACGATAAAAGCTGAAAAAGGCATCTAGGGAAACTTCCTCCACACTCACTAACATCCCGCAATTGTTGCCAACCTGTTTTGTGTAATGTAGGGGAAGATTCATCAAACCATGCTTACTTCATTCCATTCCTTTCATCATTTGCTGCTTTACGCTGACCTTTATCAATCGTTACCTCTTGTTTTGTCGTACCGTTTGTTTTTATTGACACGAGTGCTTTATCGCTCGTTTTCGTCAACTGCGTGCGTTATTTTTTGTGTTCTTTTCTTCGTTTCCCTACATGTATCGTGTATTTACTTATTTTTCTTCTTTTTTTCACAAATTCGTCACACTTCTTCGTACATTTCCCCCGGCGCTGCAGCGTACATTACATGAGAATGTGGTTTTTGCAGCACGACGTTTCTAACCACGCGGGAGAGTGATAAGAAAATTCTCGCCATCTCTCGTATCCACAGGCAGTGAGGTTGGTATTTGTATTTAAAAAGTTGTGTGAAAAATTAATTTAAAAATATTCTAAATAAAACACAGAAAGAGAAACGTAATGAAGCTTTTAGATTTGAATTAATGATTACATTATAAAAAAAATACGGTTTTCTTAAATGTTACAGCAAACGGTTGTATTCCCGCACGTTCGGAAGCACCCTGTACGGAGGCGGAACTCACTATCAGCGGGATGCTGTACGTGGGAATGAGCAACGCGATCTTCCATTCTCGCTGGAAGAACCGATTCGATCGTGAGTTCGGCAAACAGGTGAGTTGTGTTTTTATTTGATCGACTCTTGTCACAACATATTTTAGATTTCGAATGCATGCTTTTAAAAAACCGCTGAATATATTTATCAGTATCGCTAGCAGAATGTTGACACATTTCTGTTTACTTCTATTTCATTTATTATGGAGTTTGTAGTAAAGAATAAATATATTAAAAATCAATAGCAAAAAGCTGCGTTAGGACTTCAAGTATCACTCGAATAGACTTAGTTACTTGTAGCGTACTTGGTCATCATCTGTAAATTTTGATATCCTTTATGGCGGCATTACCAACACCAACAACTCCACCTCGCGTTGGATCTTGTTAGAGACCCAGCATAACCTCATACACCTTACAACTCATAGAACTCGTCATTTTAGCGACGTCCTCAGTGTCGTTTTTGCTTATATGTAGGGCAAAACACCTTTACTTGAGGATCTTTATTGAAGATTCTCTCTAGAAGATTCCTCAACACTGCAGAAACCCCGATAAGGGATTCTAATGCAATACCTCAAACAAGTCGCAAAGTCTAGTCTTCTCCAAATCTCCACCCACACTTGATATGTAAGCAACCATTCCCTCACCAGCTCTTCGTTCGTGCGAGAGCGGTAACTCACGCATTATGAGCTCCAAAATGAACGTTTGCATCATTCCGCAAGGCAAACCGCTGCGTCATGCGGCCAACGGTTCATCCGTCAGCTGTAGCAACGAAACCGCGCGTCACGCATCTTGACCGCGTCTCGAAGCAGATCCTATAATGTACGATGCCGGCGTATAATTCGCACAGTCCGGGTTCATTCGTACAATGCTGAATCATCGTTCCTCATCGATACCGGGAAAGTATCATGACGTGTTCGACGTCGTTCGATGTTGGTACGGCTGGTGTGGCGCGGCCGATTCACGTAGCTGACCAACCCTCCCCCCCCCCCCCCCCCCCACATGTATGTGCGCGCGCCTGGAGCGTTCTCCATTGGTAGTGCCCAGCAATGTATCGCTCCATCGAACACACATATGGCGTCAGCGTTGATAAGCCTGGGATCGTGTCTTGCTAAATCATGCCCATTTCCGCCTTAGTCATGCCGGACCGGTACTGGTGACTGGTTGCAAATATAGGGCATTGCAGCGCAAGGTGCAAGCTGGAATTGTATTACAATAAAAAATACATTTATATTACGTTAAAGAAGAGTGTGATTAACACATTACATAACGAGCGATTGTGGATTTAATACAACGATTCGTGATGCAAATGAGCCAGGGCGATGAATCACGGTGCAACTTTTCTAATTAAGATGGCAGCTATGCAAGTACTGAGTCACGGTGGCTAGTAAAGTATTTCGAAACTTTTGCAATCACTCCACTTCTGACATCAGTGGAATTGCAATATTCGGAATGACTCACCAACAATGTGTTTCCGGCATGGTTGCATAGACTTTTTATCATAAAAGTTTGATTTCGTCATCCAGGCCGTTACATGTATTTCCATGTCTCTAACATACAAGAGACTCCTGGATCTTTCAAGCATACCGCCGAGAGCTAGATGCGTGATGCTGCTGTTTGTATGCGAGATTCGGCGTGTGTCAAAATAACATCATCAACAAAACACGTGGTGCGTCCAAGACACGCGCCCGTTAGGCGAATGATGACGAAATCATGGCACACTACATGATCAGCTGTTTTCGCCGCTACTACGGCTCAACGCTTGAGTTTGATAGTTTGAGTGCGTTTTGTTTTTTCTTGCAGTTGATCGATTGATTGATGCAGTTGGAAATTCCAGCCATCGGTGCGTGTGTATGTATATGGCAGATCGCTCGTTCGTGGCAATCGACGGTTCATAAAACAAATCCATTCTTAGCACTGTAAGCAGCGGTGAATAATCAAACGGAGTGATGGAATTTCCGCCCCCAAAGTCACATACACAACGAAGCGCAAACGAAACACATCGCATTCTGTAGCCAATGACGCAATCTAGCTGTTGGTTACAAACCTCATTCTTTTCGCTTGCACTTTCGCTCCCTTCTTCGATCCGGAGGAGATGTAGTTAGCACGTTCCAACTATTTGGTGATCTTAAAACCACCAAACAATCTCAAATTATTGTTTACGGCTAGTGGCGCCATATTTGGGATCTCGAAAAAAAAAAACAACCTCCCAACAATCGCAGCTCATTGTACACTCAATGTCATCTCCAGTAACGCTACAGACATCTGATTCCACGCGGATGACGCTAACTCGCACGCATAGCGCGTCTCGTTCACAACAGGCTTGTCTTTGCACAGCCGAAACGTGTCCGATCATGTTCTGCACGGAACCGGCGGCTAACGCTGAGTAACGGCTAACACGTGCTAACCCATGCGCTTGACGTTTGGATCGACCGAACGCGCCAATTGCGCAATATTGGAACTGTGGATAGCCACCCCGAACTTGATGTATTATACCACAAACAGTGATCTATCTCTCTGTCGACAAGACTACTGATAATTCACTTGTTTCGACAGACTAGATAAACCATTGCTGGCAGTTTTAAATGAAGTTCCCGTTGGTCCACTCACTTCCACGATGTGTAAATCACCTTGCACTTCTTGCACTTCTTGCATTTCCGCTTTAAATAGCGAACCACTTTACACACGGTGTTGGACGTTGTCAACGCGCACCAAGCTTTAAAAAAAAAAAAGAACACTAACAACCACGACTGCACTAACTACCCATTCACGGTTGCCTGCTGCTGGTCCGCGCGTGCCTCCAGCCGGAGCAGATGATCCCGGTGCTCGTGAGGAAATAAATGCAATCGCTAGCCGAAGCCGCGCTTTTATCAACAACGCGTCGTGCTAGCGTCTGTGGCGGGCACTCACGTCCGGTCGAGATGATTCATGCGTTTTCCCCTTGCGCGCGCGCTCGTCTTGAGTGCTCGTACGCGCGCTCGGCTGATTCATCCGGTGCGGAATAAACCCTACGATGTTCAAATGAGTTTCAAAGCATTCTTTCGATTTTTGTTTTTACTGCAATTAAAGTTTTGTACAGTTTTGAGGAAAGGATGCATTTATTATCTTCTTTAAGTTTGAATTTATTTTAAAATATTTCAGGTTTTCATTTCCTGTCACGTGTTGACACGTTAACGCCTGAAGATATGCAATTTATTTTTAAAATCAATAATAATGCCACGTAGGCGTACCATTATTATTGGAAGCCACATTTCCTTATAATAAAAGATAAAAAAAACATTTAATAAAATATTGAACATAAGCAGAAACCGTCGTCGGATTTAACAATTAATAAGAAAAGGATAAATATATTTAGCTTTATATTTTGTTATTTCGTAATGACGGCCAGGCATTTATTATGATTGTGTATATTTTAATTAAATATCTTTTCATTCTCATTCCCGTTTATGTTTGGGATTTTATAATCAATTTTTTTTAATTTATGAAAACCTTCAAAAAAGGCCTTTAAATCAATCCTCTTCCACGTGCCACTGTTGCTCCAAGGGTTAGCCGTGGGTTTCCCGCATAAATGTGCGTGAGAGTTGTTTTTCCTGCCGCTTCCTGGCACTTTCCCTGTGCAGTGTCGTGCCGGTTCACGCCCGAAACGCCGTGCATGAACATGTTGCACAAAGGGAACCCATGTTCCGGCCAACATGCAACGACACGTTTGGGCACGCTTCCTTACCCGTAAACCGATCGTGTGACGATGGGAACTAGAGAATTTGTACCGTTTTTGTTTCCCTTTCTGCTTTGCTTTGTCTCGTCCATTTTCACTCTTCGCCAAAGGGTATGGTCTGCAAGAATGCGTATGGATGGATTTCGGTTTCAGAATATCAGGCGCCTTGGCAGGCATCTGTGTATGCGTTGGACGTCTTTTGCGTTTGTCTGGCAAAAATGTGCCCCATTTCCGGACTTGCTTTGGTGTTTGCCTTATTCGCATGGATGGTGGTTTTTGAATCCAACTCCAGCTGAAAATATCCCAACCACTCATCGATGTTGCATAAATAAGGATTGCTACACTCACGTTATGAGCTGTACCCTTTTAATTCCATTTCTCATTGAGTGCAATAATTTATCGAAACTATTTGCCTGATGAAGGACGCACTATTTCTAAAAGCAAGTACATGTTTCATCTATCCATTGCTCACACCGTACTTGTTACTTATTTCCCATATATCTTATCCACCGTGGCAGTGCGATTGGCATTGGTAATGCTTGTGTACACGGGGAAACCCATTTTCCAACGAGTTGATTTATTGGAGACAGGCGAACGGATTGTAGGAGGCGTTTTACACAGGATTGACGTTGTTCGTTTTTTAATTTGTCCAACAGCGTTACTCATCAATGCAAGAGGCCTTTAATGTTTTTAATTTCGTTATTTGATCTATTATTGGAAGAGTTATTCCTATAAGTCCTTCTAAACCTTATATTAATCATCAATTTTCTCAATAATCTCAATAATCGCTTCCAAATGGAGAACCAGAACAAATTTCCCTACACACCGATCAGAGCCTCAACGGCCGTTAGAGTTTATTCCGTGCTTGGCGAAGGTGTAACTTCCAGAGTTAGACCATGAAGTACAGTATCGTCTGCAGTGCCATGTATGCGGTTGGCACCATCGCACCCATGAATGCGAGAAAACGGGCCGGCTGGGGTACGACCACGACGGCATAGACGAGTGTGTGCAAAATCCGCGATACTGCCACTGCCCGGAACAGATTGATTGCCATGAACGGTGCCGGATTGGTCAGCAGGTACAGGAATCCGATGACGAAGAACGGCAAAATATTTTCCAGATCGTTCAGATGTGCCCTAAAATTACACACAGAAAGGGCGCTTGTAGTTGTGGTGCTTTAAGTTCCAAATAGGAGGCTACCAACCTGCGCACACGCTCAACATCCGGATCGTCTAGCTTTGGCTTGAGCTTTTTGCTTACCGCGCTGGCATCTTCTGGATTAGCAAAGGCCTGTTGAAGAAGATAGAAACGAACAGCAGGTTAATGCAGGAGCAAATGTGACGGTACAGACAACTATGTTGCATCAGGGCAGGCCTTTCGCAGCCCCGTCCATGTGTACCATCTTTCGGACGCGAGTCAGTGACGTTAACGGTGACATGAGTAACATTTTCAGCACCAACACCGATGACCAGAACAGATAAGATCGCAAAGATGCATCGTTAACCGACTCGAAAACACTCGCCATAGTGCTGAAACTTTAGAATTGCTGTCAGGGATTGCAGCTGTGAAAAAAAACCAAACAACCGTAATCGGAACGATTTGGATTTCAAAACAATACAACGACGTCGACGAACTCTTGGTTAGCACTGACGGATTTTTTGGACGAGCCACAAAAACTCGTTTTACCCCCAAAAGCTGAACCACCTGCATGCGTGCTGTCCCTTTCCGATGCGGGTGCGTTCGCCTTGTCTGGAGCGTTGTTACAGACGGCTCAGATATTCAGGTGCCGTTCCGCAACGGTAAGGAGAAAGTTGTTCCTTTTAATTATTTCACCATCAGTTATAGTCGTATGCGTGTCTTTACTTTCATCACAACTCAAATGTTGGATGTTTCATTTAATACGATAAAGACGATCTTCAAACTGGACGAGATTAAACTGAAGTTTAAGCTCTGCTTACAACATTGATCGTTGTTTATGTGTTGTAAAGTGTTAAAAAGATTAAAAAAAAACATGTAAAGAGGCTCTAAAATGTACATCGATTTTTTTAAAGCGCGTAACCTAAACACTTAAATGCATCTCTAACTCCCATTTCCTCCACCACCGTACCGAATGCCAATTGACTTAACCCTGACCGTCTCCAACGTCGTTAAGTGCACGATCGTTACTTGATCTCGTATGTATGGGTGTATCTGTGTGTATTTACGTGTCAGAGTTCCGTATCTTCACGTAAGCAATAGCAACTCACACAACCAGGAACAACATAAACAACCGTTTACATAAACAACAGAGGCAATAGCCATATTCCACCGTAGACCTTCGTCGTACTGACGCTGAAGCTTGTGCGTATCGCAATTTACATCATAAAACAGTCTATCAGTGGGAAATAAGCGTTATCGATTATGTTTTTCTAACTTTAATCATTTAGCACTGTTACGCATAAAGCTCAACTTATGTAATGTGCGTGCCTTTTCATCTTTTTGTTATTTAATCGTTTCACAATTCTTAATACTGACTGTGCTGTTTACAGCTCTACGCGACCGCTTTATTCTTATCTGTTATCGATACAAGCGGATGTTGGGTTTCTTTTGCGATAAACAAAAATATAGCATATCATCTGCGGATTTACACTAAAGGAACAAACTGGAAACGTTTGTAGCGAGAACTGGCAAGGTGCTTGATTTTTCTGTATAGTGGTTTGCTCATTTTGATAACAAAGTCTAGAACTATTGGAGCTTGCTAGGGAGGGAAGATATTGTACTCCAGAATTTCCTACAGTTCGCATCAAACAGTCACGGTTGATAGTAAAAGCTCCTATTGAAATGGCACTCGGAGCGAATTGATTGAAGAATAGGCTAAGTAAATAGCTGCACGCACCTTGTTCTTAAACCGCTGTAAGGCAGTTAGCGGTGCCATAAGCAAAATCTTCGCCACCAATACCGCCGACCAGAACACGTACGCTTTGTACGAGTCCGGATTGATAGCGTCGAATGGGCTCGCCATGCTGGATGTCAGTAATCCGTTTTGCAGCTTTTTAGAATTCTTTCCACACAACACCACACCAGGGTTGAGGTGCGAAACACTGATCAATACGCGGACGACACTCCACGCGGTAATTACCAACCGTGCACTGGCCCTTACCGAATGTTACTGATTGGAGGAAAACATTTGCAACATCATCATTACCGCCGTATCGCGCCCCACCTATGGAACGGTTGCCGCTTGATCACACCGTCTCATATCTCCACGTTAATCGACAAACTTAGCTTAGGACAGAAAAAAAAGTCATGCGATTCAAGCTGTGCTACGAAAGGCTGATTACGGCGCTAATGACCTTCATACTCAGGTTTATGTCAAGAGGTTACCAGTACCTATATAAAGACACCAATACTCTGAAATAGAATCTTTTCTGAAAGATTTGTAATTACGAAGTGTAAGAAACAGTAGCGGATTTAAAGGTCCGGTGGACTAAGGATGCCACGAGAGCTTCTATTGCTCTACAACCTTGAGAGGTCTTCGCCTGCTTAGGTTCTCTACCAAGATTCGAACCTTGGTTCTCTCTACCCGTTCGAAGATCGGCGCCGCTGTCTCCTCGGCCACCGAACTGATCTCGAACTCGGTAGGGAGAATTCACCATAGTGCTGGAAATTAGCGCAGCGACAGGACAGATCCATAATCCCATCCATACCATCTCTACCTACCTAACATTCATTTGAACTCCAATTCAGTATTGAATAACAATCTTCCAGCAATATTTTGAATGCTAGATTTGAATAATTAATAGCAGAAAGAAGAGTAATTCAATCGATTTTAAAAGATTTACCTAAAAATGTGTATTCTTTTGAATTTAAAATGATAAAAACAAAGATGTATATCCTGTAACTACTTAAATTACCTACCCGTTGATTTGTCGCCGATAACGGACATTTTGAATGCAATACAAAGAAGCGTTTGTCACGTGTTTCGCACCCCGACCGCTAGGCGAACGCTTGACAGCCGCTACCGGGTGACGTTTAAAACTGTTTACAAAACAATCAACGGTGTTTTAGGGCAAGAAATGGACACTCGCGAATCCTCGATTTCAAGCGTGTGCAGATTTTGTCTGTGCCAGGAACGTGGTAAACTTATGTTGTTGACCGATAATGTACTTACCGCGGAGTATATGCAGCTTTTGACCGGTATACAGGTAGGTTGGAATGATTCATTTAAGCCGATCCGTCTTTAGTCCGTGAGTAGTTCTGATGCTTTATATTGTTATTTATTTTGTAGAATCTGGATGATAACACGGTCCCGTTCGTGGTGTGTGACGATTGTGACGAAACGTTAAACCAGTTTGCAACATTTCGCGAAAGCTGCTCGAAGAATGATATCATCTTTTGGCAAATTTGCACGGAGCTTAGTGAAGATGTTACGAACGAACCAAACCAAGAAGACGCACTTGGTGAAGGTGAAGATGTACAAGTGTACAGCATTTTATACGATGGCAATGAAAGTGGAATCGAACATAGTGAAGCTACAGCGAAAGAACGTACGCAATCAAAAAGAAAGAGAAAACATGTTCCGAATGGTGTCACAGGTGAAGAATCCGGCAAGAAGCTTTGTGATATATGTGGCGCCTTCGTCTCGGAACTAGGTGCACACCGGCGTGTACACACGAAGGAAACCCCCTTCACCTGCTCGTACTGTGGCATCAGTATGACGCACAATTCGAATTTACTGAGGCATATCGATTCCGTGCATCTGAAGCGAATCATCAAACGGTGCGAAATGTGCGACAAGGGTTTTACTAGCTATTTTTCCTACGGCTCACACATGGTACGTATTTGTGCAAGATTAGACCACTGGACTAGCTAAACTTCACCGGCTTGTGTTTATTTCTATCTCTAGCGTTCCCATCACTCAACGGAGAAGAAGTACGAATGTAAAACGTGCTACAGAAAATTTAACCACCACAGCAGCTTATGGCTTCACAATAAACGGGCACACAACGATGAAAGAAAATACAAATGTACTGTTTGTGGTCTGTCGTGGAAAACGAAGTAAGTAACATCATGGAATCAGTGGCAGGCGCTGCGCCCTTGGTGCTGTCGAGTTGATTGCTACATCATTTATCGCAATTTGTTTCCAGGGAGTCACTCAAAACACACGAACGGTCACACTCGTCGGAACGGCCGTTTACCTGCCGGCATTGCTCGAAGCAGTTCAAAACACGTTACGGTTGGAAGACACATGAGCTAACACATTCGGGAGTAACATTCAGCTGCCAATTTTGCGATAAAACCTACCGGTACAAAACCCTCATCAATGCACACATGCGAAAAGCTCACCCGGACGAGAACGAAGCATTGAACTGAGTGAGTAGAGTGAAGAATGTATAAGATTAAGCAACTGAGATAAAACTGAACTGAATTGTGAAAAGGTTATTGGTGGCACGTTTTCTCGAAAGAAGAATTTATTTTACGCCGTCAAATGGGGCCTGACGATTGTACTGGTAATGTTGCGATGTGTTTGTACGTGCGTGCGTTTAAAACATTCCCAAAACGAAGCTATTTAAAGGAAAAACAATGCGGTCTTGACCGCCATGTAGGCGGTGGCACCGTATGCAATGCCCCAAGAAAGGCCACGGGCTGGCTGGGGAATGACAACAACCGCGTACACGAGCGTGTGGATGATGCGGGCGACCGCCACCGCACGGAACAGGTTGATTGCGATGAACGGTTCCGGGTTGGTCAGCATGTACAGCAGACCGATGGTGAAGAAGGGCAGAATGTTCTCCAGATCGTTGCGATGGGCGCGGCGTACACGCTCCACATCCGGATCGTCAAACTTCGGTGTGGCGCCCTTCTTTGCCGGGGGAAGATCTTCCGGATTGGCAAACACCTGTCGAGGGAAAGGTACAACAATGCCGCGTGTGAGAAAAGTCGCTTAAACATGAGTTAGTAAGTCTCATTTTTATGGTCTAATACACGTGGAGTTGAGATCTCAAGAACATATTCCAGAACGCATAGGGAAATGCTCGTTGAAGCTCCGCGAATGCAGTCCTAAAGGGCTAACATCATGCACGTATGTATCCATACATTCAAGGTCAACTCCCATTTAGCGGAGATGACGACACCACGCATATGTGCAAGTCATGCTGAATCGCAATCGTGAACAGTTTTGAAGCATCCCGCGTCTCTGTAATGCAATGCGCGCTATTTTGGTATTGATTCCCATCCCCACCAATGCGATGTTGTGAACTTGAAAGTCATCCCCTATATTTGCCTCCAAACTCCATTTGCGTCTTCCACACCCTCACATTATGCCCACCACTTTCTTGTTTATCGGTGCAACAGAGACGAAAGAGAAGGAATGTTTGCCAAAAAAGGGTCGAATGCTCATAAAATTGGAATGTCCTCGTACTTCCAAAATACGGTACGTTTTAGCAATCAAATAACCAAACCACGCAACAGTGGAATTAAGAAGCGTTATCAAATACCAACACACACCCATTCCCAAGCTAATCACAACAGCCGGCATATCTGGCTGTGCTGGCACAAAACAGTCGTTGCGTAACCCGGGTGTCGCCAGTTTCGGTTCCACTTGTCCACAATCCTTACCTTCTTCCGGAAGCGCTGACGGCCCGTCAGCAAGGACATGGCAAGCATCTTCACCACCAACACGGCCACCCAGAAGATGTACGTGCGGAACACCTCGTCGTTGATGTTTTGCAGCAGGGACGTCATGTTGATTGTTTGTTCGCGTTAGCCTTAAAACCCGAAGCGATCCAGTTGATTGTGTGCCTGTTGCCCGTTTCTGTACTGAACGATAGGAATGTGAGCGTGCTAGCGTTTGTTCGCACCTGGCAGAGCGTTTTGCTGCTGACCCTTACCTCGGTACAACTCGGAATGAGAATGTGACGCCGCCGACCGGTCACCGGTGCCGCTGCTGTCGATGTGGAAGCGCGTAATTGAAGCGTGTTGCACACGACTACACTGGCAACACGCCCGGTACACTCACACACGATTGCATGCCGAACCGGCGAATGCGTGACGCGTAATAAAAAATGAATTTTGTTTATCATTTTACGTCATCATGCTTTTGTTTGAATGATTGTTTTTTGCCCTTTTTATGCTCTGATTCTATAGTGATGCAATCGAAAACGGTTCAATTTAACTTTATTAAACTGTTTATAAATATTTTATTTCGTGAGAGGTCTTCTTTAATTATTCCTTTTTGTATGTTAAAGGTCAAACTGTAAAAGGGAATGATATATTTATTTTTGACAACAATATTGAGGACAATAATATTTTCTTTATACTCTGATGGGCTTTTTTTTGTTGTTGCTCTTTATGTTGTGGAACGTTAATTCAATTCAATTTAATTCAATTTCAGGATGACTTATGATTAGAATCTTGGGATAATTCACCCCGTATACAAGAAGGGAGATAAGCAGGAGTACAGCAACTACAGGAATATTCCTTCCTAATGCTAAAATATCAGCATGACTGCTTTAAGAGAAGTAGCAGAATCAGTCCTTCCATCTCTTCATGTTGAAGGTGGTATATGATAAAATAGTCAACTTCAAACCCCTGAGCAAGCTTAGCAGACTTGTAAGAATGATGATCGAACCAATACTCTCGGAATTTTCATAAACCCCTTTTCTATAAGGACCTGCTCCAAGAGTTGCGTTTCAGATGCTCTACTAATCAATCTTGCACTAGAGACCGCGCCATCCGCGACTCAGCGGTGGAATCTTCGTGACTATTTTCTATAAATGAAACTAGGTCTGACATAAGCATCACTAAATTACGGCCCTTGTACGTAACAAACGGCGAGAAACCTCAGGCTGGAGGTTAGTGAGGCGAAAACCCAAAATCATGGTTCACATCCCTTCAGTCACAGATCAGCACCGGCAGTAATATTCATGTTAAGACACGCGTAAGAGTACTGGTCGCCAGCCAGTAGGAGATCTGTCTGGACAATTTTAGGAAACTCCTCTACTAGGATATTACGAAATGTTTGTAGTTTCTGTTCCCACGTACACTGTCCGAATGAAGAATTTTTATCTGGAAGGACACTAGAAGAGTTGCTCTAATGATCAGCTCTGTGTGTTATAGGTCTCACTAACCCCTGGTAAAGTCCTTTTAAGCCATCCATATGGACAGAGGAGTAAGACTTCTGCATCAGTAGGAGAGTGTTCTTAGAAAGGGTAAAAATATAAATAAAGAAGAGATTGCTAATACAACATTGTCAGAACATCTTCATAGAAATACTTACTCCGATAACTTCAATACCTTCCAGTGCGATTAGTATTAAGTAACGAATTTATTACAGACATCATTGCAAATTACATTATTGCATTACCGTGAATTCTTACATTACATACTTACTACAATTAGAAGCGTGATTTTATGGCGAATACGTGTAAGTTTGTTGTGAATGGTTGGTTTTTGTTTCGTGCCTTTCTTTGCTCGTCTATCACTCCGTTATTAATTAATCGATATTTTACTGCATTTGATGCATAAGTAAGCTAATGATTCTGTCTCGATCAACCAATACAGCCTTCATAAATTCGCTCGACGGTGACGGTAATTTTTTGCGTGGCTAAAGGACGTTAGGCTTTTACTGCTCCCTCCGAAGAGAATTTGGACCCTATTTCCTTTCGCACGTTGCCAGTGCCTTATGCTGTAAGCCGATCGCGTTTTACATCTAGCATATTGGATACGGTATGGTGCACGATGGCGGTATTATGCCTCCACGTAACGTGGTTGCGCTTGGTGGAAGCCATCTTTTTGGAACGCTTCACAACGTCGCTCCGAATTCGGGTGGGCGATCTATGGATCAGTGGTTTGCGGGTTGGGTATTAGGACTGTTCTGCTTTTCTCGCGCCTGCATTAGGGTGGTGCACATGTCATGCATTCGGATCCATATATCCCCGACCCTGGTTGCACATGGAGGCTAAAAGGTGAGATTATCGAACCACTGCCACTGCTTGTTTTGCTTTTCATCCACGACGTACGATAAGCATTTGCCTTTGCTTCTGGAGAAGGATGAAAGAAGGAGATAGAGCGAGAGATGCAAGTGAATAAAGTTCTGGTGTTTGTGTTAGGGTGAGATGTTCACTTCACACTCCTTAAACCTCACCTTTTGGTGCAGTTCAGCTTGGGATGCTCGTAGCGGAAGCATTGTGGTTTCAACAGATTGAAGTACGTGTAGCCGATCTGGCGCGAAACGAGTGTGTTGGCGTTCTTCAGACAGTTAAAAAATTGTTTATCACAGTCACAGTGCGATCTGCCGGAGGGAATCAAAGAGTAGACGACCATTAGTGTCTATCGCTGGGAAGCTCAGTGGCTCGGATCGGCAAAAATTTCGTGCTCGCGCACGCTATGATTGCTCAAATCATACGCCATTTCCGCATGTCACAATATGGCGCATTGGGATTGGCATTGAAAGGTACGCATTGGGGGGGTCAGATGCACCGATTGTTTGCCGATCGAGAGCAGGTGGGCCAATTTCCGGTCGTTACGTATCCGTTGCGGTTGGAAGCGTCGACAGAGGCGCAGCCAAAGATGCCCAAATTCTGATGAAATGATATCGGAATTGGTAGTCGTTACGGTGTTGTGGTTAGTTTGGCAAACATGGTTACGTTTATCCGTTAGACCATGCCCTATCAAGGGAAATATAATTACAAGTTCAAAAAACCATATTTTTGAAGATATACTACAGACATGACATACGTTTTCTGAACCAAGTGTAGTCTCAATAAATTTCCGAATCTAGATCAGAAGTTAGTAAGCAAAAGAAAACATATAAATCAAAGCAATTTACATCTCAGTAGTTCTAGATATAATAGTACCTCCAAACTTCTTGGATCACTACAAAAACCTCCAAAATTAAATTCCATTCACATTCCCCATCTGTGTGTGACGGTCATGGCCACAATTAATTAGCCCGGTGACGTCTGTTCTGTATGAAAGAGCAGTGTCTTAAACTGTAGCTTAGCAGACGATCATGATCTTGAAGTTAATTTTGATCATCGTGTGTATAAACCTTCAAGATTATACTTTGAAAGATAGGTATTTGCTTATACTGCTTTCAGCAACATTAACCTTCCGTAGGAAAGGTTGTTGTCCACAGAGTAGATTATATATAAAAAAAAACACTGTAAAGAATTCCTGCATCCGAACGATGAATCAGCAAACGTGTTATACATACCGCGTGAAGTAGCCATTGTTCTTCAGCCGGTTAAACTGTTCGCCGGCCGCAATGGTGATCGGGCAGAGATCGTGCGCCCGGCAGCAGGTGTCGGTCAGATAGAAGAACCCGATGTCGTTCTCACTCTTTGCCTGGTTGCCGTCCCCGCACCAAACCGTGCCCGGGTAGATGGCTTTGACTTTGCGCTTGAAGGTGTTGAACAGTGAGCTGATCGTACCGGAACTGCCACCGGACGTGCCGGGTGTTTTGCCGGCAGTGCTCCCACCATTACCGGGAGTTTGTCCCGATGGGCTGCCGGATGTTTGGGTGGTGTCTAACCCATCTCCCACATCGTCGGGTGCGGGCTGTAGCTGTCCATCGTTGAGCTGGGCCGGTATGTTGCGCAAACCCTTGGCCGTGCTGACGAAGTGCGGCCGAAAGCGGTGTGGTATGAAGCGTTGTAGATGCGATGATAGACCAGATGGACCTGTTGTGGAAGGGCCACTGGTACTGCTGCTACTACTACCACCGTCACTGCTACCCTTACTCTGGTACGCCTCTATGTACTGATACACGCCAAACCGCTGCAGCATACCTCGGACGAACTCTGAAACACGTGACAAAGTCGGAGCCGTCGCCATCACTACCGGTTCTGTTGTGTAGGTGTACCGCGTTGCATTATGGCAGTGCGCAAAACGTGTGCGTGTGTGTATATGTATGCACGTATCATACAGGTGTCCTGCCACACGATAAGTGAAGTACAAGAGAGACAGAAAGATAACTTCCAAAGACCCCAATATACCGGAAGAGAATGTTGGGTGTAACTTACCGCACATGATGGCAGCATCCAGTACGTGTAAGAGGGTGCAGATGTGAAAGGTGATTTATTGGAGATTAATACCAATGCCGTGAGAAGAAAGAAGGGAAGACAAGTGTATTGAAGATATTTTACCATAAAGAATCATAATTCTGTTGCTCCCTAGGTTTAATGCTTAGAGTTCGTATTTGGAAAACCTACAAAACTTGTTCTGTTTCAGATAGTCAGAAGAAGTTATACAGAAATTAATAACCTTGATCTTGCTAGAAATGTTGCTAAACACTCGTGGAGAAATTGCAAAACCGTGTATAAGCAGCTGTTTATTAGTACAGCCGAGGTTCTGTGATGTTTACGGAAGCTGGTGTCGCATAGTGTTACAATGTTTGCAACGAAGTAGGTTCCAGCAACCAGCAAAAGAAAGGCAACAGAAATAGGCGGCCCAGTTCAAGTTCTAGCGAAAGGGCGTTTAATTGAAGGAACCGTGTGGTTGTGGTCACCTATATGACGATCGAGCCTATACGAGCCGCTTGATCGGGCAACCAGCGCTCCATTCCACCTTTTGTATTTGTGCGCTGTGCTATATGGAGCGCGCGATGATGCGACACCTTCACCTGCCGCTTTCAAACTCGTTCGAGTGCAACGGCCATTTTGCAACGCTAATAATGCTCGGGAGGTATATTATGTCGGACGGCGTACGTTCGATTTGATCTATTGTGTTCGTTGCTTTGCTGGTGTGGCAGTGCCGGGTAGCATTATGCCAACGGGCATCACCATAAGCACTAAACACCCGTAACGCCCGTCTGCACTGAATCCAGTAGCCCTTACCTTGCGACTGGAGAGCCGCCGTGGCCGGGTAGTAACCGTCCGTGTCGCCTAGTTTGCCACTAGTGGTGGTGTGGAAGGTAATGTCCAACGGTGTACGCTGGAATGTATATCGATAGGGTGCGGTAAATGGAGGAGTTCTGTAGACCGAAGCACTGGGAAAAGGTTAATAGTATCTCTAGACATAGTTGTACGATGATAAGGTTGGATCTTAGTTGCTTGTGCTAAATGTCACATTCTCGTTGATAATGCGAATGCTAATGTACGTTTCATACACCGTGACACATTAGCTTCGATCAGGATGGAGCGTTTCTAATATGTGCAATCAACGACAACATGGGCATGTCATGTCATACAAGAGTAATGAAGTTGAGGTTGTGGTGTCGCCAACACGTTCCACGACAAAGCCTATTCTTTACGAAGAATGTAACTTTGTCTTGATATACTTAACCATCTGGAGTGATCAAGAACTCCAACACTTTACATCCTGCCAGGAACTCACCGAAATGTAACTGCTGGTTAATTTCTGGTAGCCACCTTCATCCCTGTACCTGGTCGTTGTAGTTCCAAACCGTCCCGAATCGTACGGTTTCACCGCGATCACTTCGTATGGGTCCGGTGTCAAATCGGAACCACCTTCCACCAAACGTACTAGCTCATCACCGTCATCGTACCGATCGCTGGTAGTTTTCCCATCCTCAGTCCAGTGCACCGGGTACAGACTGAACTCTTCACTAGTGAGTCCCTCACCGTACGCCAGGAACCGTGCATCCCGTGAACCGGTCGTCGCTTGCGGCTCAGAATCATTCAACTTCACACCGATCACACCGGAATCGATGGTAAGGACCACCGACAGAACACACAACAGTACGCGCAGCCCTAGGGACGTCGACACCATACCGCACATCGCGAGTGACTCGAGAACCCAGCAGCACTACCGTCAACTATCGGGACGGGCAAAAACTTGCAAACAACACAACGCCACGTACGGTACGAGGAATCGTGGCGCTTTATTCTCATTCTCGCACGCTCGATCCTAGTTATGCACCGGTTGGTTAATTGCAGTGCACACACTCTCTCGCACACACTCGTTTCCGCCGAGAATACGGGCGCGTGTCTCCGCTTCGTCTGTTTGCGTTTGCCACCGTTCTCAGAGATGCTGCGGAGGCTTGCCTCCGTACTGATGGTTCCACGTACGATCGGAGCACGATGATGGGTAACGTTGCTCACCAGACGCAGGGATACCTGCAATTTCCGACCTCACCGTGCCATATTTGGCATTTCAAGACTCGCACACACACTTTACGCAAACAAAGGCTACAGACTCACACAGCCACTGCCACCCGGAAGAGCTAGACGTCCTCCAAGAAGATACACACAAAACACTTTCTTGACGAGCCACCAGGCTGTATGTTGGTGGTGGTTAGACTCTATTCGGATCTTGTTGATGGAGGTTGAGACTGGCCGTCATTAGCGCGTGTTGGTTGACACTGAGGTTGATCGTTGGTTGGTAGTTTTTTGTACTTCGTTCTACAACGCATAGTAACGTTCCCGTCACCTACTTTCCTGACGCGGCTGTTTGGTGGACATCTTGAGCATGGGCACACTTCGGTACAGCAGGCACTCAGCTACCACTGCTCACAGCTGCGTTCTGACCGAGGCAAAGCACCGCACTGACGGACGATCGCACCGACAGGCCAGCACAACAACACACCTTGAGCCTTGGGCGGCCGCCACCGAAACAGATCAACAACAAAAAAACGTAACTGACCAGCCGCGTGCTCCGGAGCGTGCGATGGTGCGAAAAGTGCACGCCTCAGTGGAAAAACCTTTACGTTTTTCGGTTGGAAAGGTCTGTTTATCGCAGACCCTTACGCACCAGCGTTGCCCACCAGTCTGACCTACTGTGCGACGACTCCACCTGATCGGGGGTTAGGGAGATGCACACAGAAATCCAGCGCCGATCACTTCCGGAACCGGGTGGGTAGGCCACGGTAGGGCCGACCCTTTAAACGCGTGGTGTTACATTGGAGAATTATTAATGTTTTCGCCTTTCTTGCGTGACAGTCTGGCGCGCGCGTACTCGGACGGTGCTGCGTAACCGCGCAACCGTTGTCTGTGCGTGACCAGCTCCGATTCCTCCTACCCGCACATACCGTACCAACGATCAGAGTCACATGCGCTCGGTCCTAGAAAGAAAAAAACGCATCCTGGCTGCGTGCGCCGTGTGTGGTTTGTGGTGAAAACAGAACAGACACACCCGTTTGCTAATTGACACGCTCCCGGAAGCGATGGGAGTGAAGAGTTAACCGTTCGGGGGAGTCGTCGAACGAAACCTTTCGCTTTTGGAACGAAATGTTTTATTCTTTCCATTCTTAATGGCTAGTAATTTAGGTGCAATGATTGTTTTTAAGTGTGTTGATGTAACCATAATGACTCACACGTTTGTTAAAGCTGTAAAAAGACAGTGCACGCTCAATTAGCAACGGTCGTCAGAAAAGCGTTTGAAAATTATTTGAAATCCATGTAGTGCGATTGCCTACTGTTAGGCGCTTGTCATAGATAGATGACATTCTACTGATCAACGACAATTTATTACGTTACGTCGCAGCAAGAGGTACGATTTTATTGGTTTCTTATCATGCCATTACTTCTTAATCTCACACAATACTCATCTTTTGAATTGCTGACAATTTATTGAAAATAGAGTCCTTAATCAAATGAAAAAATACTACAATGTTCTCTATTGGAACACTGATTCAGACGTCCACAATCAATGGTTACGAAATTACATCTATCCCCCGCCCCATGCGCTGAGCAAAGTTCTCGTCAACTCGTCCGTCTGGAACGGTGCGAACAAAAGTGAAATGTCATCGCACAACCACCAATACCCAGCGTGACGGTAACGACGACCAGTGAGTTTACTTCACATGAGCTGGTAATCGCACAGATGGCTTACTTACGGTGCACTACATATGTTTTTCGCTCTTCGTCAACTCGCACAATGACAAATGGGTGATAGTGCGGAAGTTACTAAAACGAGAGCTTACGCTGAAGCTCATGTATCAGTCCAAATCAGGCCACGAGTGTGTCCAGGGTTAAAGGTGTATTTTTGGAACCGCACTCAATCATTGCTTGACTGCGTGGGTGGAAACATCTACGAGATAACGATTTGAAGGGGGTTAACACACAACAATGGAGGTGGATGTGTCCGGGCAGTGTCGTGGATTGAAGGTTTACACGGATCCAACTTCTTGGAGGTCCTAAGTGGAATGACGGCTACTTTCTTCGAGAGTCTCTAAACGATGAGGCTCTTGGTTACTAAATGATGTAACGTTTTAAGACTTAAACTTCTGCAGCTACTTCTCAATGTTTTAGCAAGATTTAGCAATACCGAGTAATACAAAACGTGAAACTAAATTGTGGAATAATTAGGTATCTGTCATCCAAGACACAGGTTTTCGCAGAGTACGTATAAAGTCTCATTGACCTCAAGAAGAATTCTCGCTTGAACATCGTACAGTTTTACGGTCTTCATTGTGTCATACGCTTTGTAAACTTCTGCCCCTTTCTAGAATGGGAAGGAGGCGGTGTACCCTTCCAGCTTTTTTTTCTTTGTTCTTGTATGACGGCCTGGCCGTATTAGACTTAATTTACCACATAGCAGGTCAGTCAGTCCATGCTAAGGGGGGACGGTCCGAATGAGATTTGAACCCCGGTCTGTGGTGTGAAGGCCCAGCGCCGAACCACTCTCCCACCGGGCCGCCCCGGTACCCTTCCAGCTATTAATCCCACAACTTTTCTATACTAAACCAACCAAATGATTTCGTTGGGCGCATTTAAAATCGGAAACGACATACATAGCACATCCCCACGTACGACCGGAGTCAACGTAACGCAGCTGATAACGCTCGTATCTTACGGCCACTCGATACGGTACCCCATTGGCATCATGCAAGTTTATTCCCGGATCGGGGGAATCGGAACAAATCGGTTGACGCAACTGCGCACCATACGTTGCTCATACGAGTTCAAAGTCCATGACAGCGACGACGACGACGAATACGGCTGGCTTGTTTGCCTCCATGCCGCCATCATCCAATGATTCGTCTATCACTGTGTGGCATCTCGGTGTCGTCCGACGTTTGGCGCCCGTGTGTGCGTATGCTGCCGTAATGAACTCAACTGCTTCGTCGAAAATTTGGTTGCTTCTTCTCGAACGTCTGGCATGCAATAGAGGGAAGGTTGGAGGAACCGACAGGCAATTAGCATCGGTCGCGAACATCTGCCCGGGTTTGTGCATCTCACCGGGCGGGCTCTCGACTCCACAACCATCCACCCGAAAACGCGTGCAAAAGGTACAGTACACTGGCGAAAAAGGACGTGGAAAGCTTATGGGCAAATTTATTTAAATTGCCATCAATTGACACCTTCACGGCATCACGTTGAGGCAATCAAGCTAACCGTGTACGGTGCCAGCGACATAAACAATCACCATCCATCGATGTGAATTGTGTGGAGCGCATTTTGAAAATAAATCAACCATCGATGTTAGCCCGAGCAGGCAAGCGTATCGCACGCTATTATTATCATGCATCAACCGATGAATGTCACATGAATAAAGTTTTTCCTACCCGGGAGGGGGATGGGGAGAGATATGACTGTCCACAGGAAAGAAAGATGATTAACGTACAAAGAACGAATGCGAAGATGCACTTGAAGATAAGAAAGAATCACTGTTTGTCTACAGGGACATTGTCTACAGTGAGAGGAGCGCTTGCCTACAAAGACGCAGACACAGATGTCCTCTTAATGTAGCGAACCCGCTCCAAAGTACAGCCGATAAGAGGAACAATCCATTCTAGGGGTATAATTCGCTATTAAACCGCGGGTGTTGCTTGCAAGTAGAACTAATTATTCGGGCAATGAGAGCATTACAAAGACACTGATAGCGGATAACGCTGACTACTCCACCACCACAACCATCAAACGATGAGTGCTTCAAGGACATGAGCGGTGATCAACCAACAGGGAAGCTGCTCACACATACTGACAGCACGTCATCAGAAATTAGTCAGATCGCACGATCATGCCATGCCCGTGATCAGCGAGCCTCTAACCTCTGAGCTGCTGATAGTGATCGCAACCGTGGCAGCTCTGAAGCTTCGTCAAGCGTTCGTCACGCCGGTGCTGTTAGCGTGTTGTCGTCGCAGGAGACAGAACCTTTTTTTATTTTGTTTTGCATCAGCCCCAATGTGCATGGTTTGTCAGGTGGTTGACGCCATTACTATTCCAGAAACCAAATCACACACAGCCCGGGCTGTGGCGCTTTATTTTTTATGCTTCTTTACTGCTGTTGTTTTGAGTTTACCTTTCTGGCTCACACGTCAGTAGCGTTGACTTGTGTGCGGCCGGTAAATGTGGTCACCGTGCAGCTCAAAAAAAGGGGCAATTATTTATAAGGCTTTTTTGTTTATTTCAACAGCGACTTTCAAATTAGCATGATTAATCGGATTACTCATACCATCTTTAGCATAGCAAACGACCGGTTCTCCGGTGTGACCCTCGAACCCAAAGCACCCTACCTTCCGCACTAGCGCTCACGTTGCTTGAGCGGGTCTCCGTAAATTGCTACATTTGCAGCCCCGATAATCAGACGGTTCTAGTACTGATTCCTATACTCACAACCCTCCACAGATTAACCGGGATGTCATCTGGTGCGGTGCTTTAAGTTAATAGTAACAACAACAACCACATAAAAACTGGTGCACAGGACCGGTATCAAAGCTGCTCCTTCACGTGGCTGTTTCAAGAGCAAGCGCTGTGTCACACGCCGAACAGTCATGGTCCATGACCAAGGCAAAATGGCGCACCGAGGTCAAAGGTTGGACGCGGTCGGAGCGCTTGTCGTCAAGTCCGGCTGACGCTTTCCGGGGGGAGAAGAAGGTTCCCATCCAGCAGCGTTCTATGTGCGGCTTTTGCAAGATGGTGACCGAAGTTCGGCTCCAAAAGCCTATCGCTCCTGCCCCACGGTACCAAACCAGATTTTGGGGGAACAGCCGAAAGCGGCCAGGAAGCGAGAAGATGATAAGAGTGGTGTGCATGGGATAAGGTACAAAGTACTAATTATCTAAGCGTAGCGATACGCCGCGGGATTGTCCGGCTGTTGGTAGTGGTGGTGACTACTCTGCGTCCTGCGTCTCCTATACACCCGCATGATGCCGAGGGTGGGCAGCTGATAAGATGCTTCAAACACCCTCAAGTTTAAAAACTCCTGCCCCATATAAAAAGCTTGCACGGCACGGCCAAGCTCCATGAGTAAGGTGTGAACGTGTAACGGCGTAATATCTACTGCATTAAAGGCGAACGAAACCATTATTTTTTGTGTTGTTACTAAAATCAGGGCGCCATCGGTTCCGATTCGGAAGCTCTTTTTCGCACGATCGTTGCTAGTAGGGCGGAAGCAAGTGTGTTGGTGATCATCATCCCATTTAAGCGATAAGCCGGGACAGCCCAGCGAAACGTCGTGACGTCAGCCGCTGCTACTATATACCCTATCAAACGTTCCTCGTGTGGTGCGAACAGCCCGAGTACAATACGCCGTAACGTGTCGTGCATACGCATACAGCTGCAACTGGCCGTACTGCTCGCTGCAGCATTGGCTGGGGGAGCTCATCAACCTGATCACAATCGCTCGCGTTCACCTCCTGTGTACGTGCGTACGTCTCTCTGTGCATATATATAAGTGTGTGTGTATGTGCGTAAGTGCACTATCTCGCTCTATCTGTCTCGCTGGAACCGACCCGGTTCGTCAAGTGCCAAACGCTCACACGCGGCAAGTGGGTAGAACGATCGTTTCGGTCGCCTCGGCTCGTTCATTCCTTCGCTCGCAATCATCCGACACGGTGCGCAGTCTGAACTCTGAAGACCCTTTCCCGCAGTGCTTACACGGTGGCAAGCGCATACTATTCTTTCTCGTTGCCCGTTACGTGTCGACCAAATTCTAGCCAAAGTGCATCATCCCACCCTTTTGCCGTGTGTATTTTTACGTTGTATAAGGTGTTGTGCAGTATCGCCTTGTCTTAAAAAGCGAGAATTGAGAGGAGCAAAAGCAAAAAAAAAACAAACTTTCGCCTAGTCGTGTGAACCGCGTGCAAACATGTCGTCCAAAGTGCAGGAAAATGGCAGTGCCACCACCAACACCACCGCACCAACCAACACGGACCCGGTGACACCGAACAACAGTGCACTGCTGCCACACCTCGAGTCACTCGACCGGATGCTGAAGCTACCGGTAGTGGACGCGACCTGGCAGCAAACCCAGAACGTGTACGGCCGCGTGAAAGGTAAGCCTCCCCCCCCGCCTCCGTCTCCAAACCACCACCGGGCGGCCATTGCTTGCGCGAACGCACGAAGCAAGGAAGCGCGAAGCAAAAGCTCTCTCTCCCCAATCGATAATTCATATGACATTCGGGGGTCATTTCACTTGTGCGGACACTACCTCATTGTCGTCGTTGGGTACGCTTCCGCCTGGCGGGAAATTGTGCAAAACAAAACGACAGAAAACACACACACACATTCTGCAATGGCGACCCAGCGCCCAACTAACCGCCATTGCTTTCGGATGGAATTTACGGGTGCGATCAAAACGCAAATGGCGCCGTACCGGGAACAGCGCAAAAAGCACGTGGCGAAGTTCACTTATTCACACACGCTGATTAGCAACCCGAAAAACCCGATTCCAGCCTACTGGCCGCTGACGAGATCGTAACGTAACGAAAGTCCGCGTCCGGTCCAAAGTTCATCGCACACGTTACCGACCGAAAACTCGAAAAAAAAACCGGTCCCAAAAAACTTCGGACGAAGCCCCAACCGCGCGGGATGTGCGTGGTGTGCTGTGATGTTTCAAGATGACGTTCGAGTTGCATTGGACATTGCTATACTTGAACTTGCTGCTCGCGGGACTCGGGAATGTTACAATCCGTGCCTCATAAAAAGAATGTTACCGCATAAGCCTGTTACAGAACCAGCACGAAATCTGTCTTCTTTTTTTTGTTCTTCTAGGGCTTCCGTAACCGTTTTGCCCTATTTATAAGCTGTGTTTCTCGATGGCTTGTTCGCATGGTTGCTTTTTCTTTTTGCCTCCCCTTGTCTTAGTATATCAATAAAGAGTACTCCAACCTCTCCAATGAATGAACAGATGGGGGAAAAGACGTTCGCTATCAAGTGGCTGATACAGTCTTATCTGCCCAAGCAGAAGTTACCAATATGGAAGGGTAGCACACACATACAAAGTGGGAACTTATTTTTCATTTCATTTGCTTGCTTCATTGTGTTGCAGCTATTGGGTCCACCACCACAACATATAAAATGCAAAAGACTTCCGCCGTTACTCCCATTACGATAGTTGGGAAGCTGGTGCATTAGGCATGTTCTATACCCCATGAAGGATTACTGCTGGGGTTCACTACTTCAATGGCAATAATGGCTGATTCAGATTGAGGCGCAAACAATCGCACACTGGTAAAGTGCAGTACAATCATGATTGCAAAATAAACTGCAGCGAACAGCGGTGTGCCTTTACGGTGACACGTGATCGACGTTACACCGGAACAGTGCACTTTAGTCTTTAATGGGCCAGCGACTCACTCAATACGAAAGAAGGGTGCCACTTAAGCTGCAACAAAGCCCCAATTACTTCAGCTGTATGTACGATGGCCGCAGCCTATATGATTAGTTCTATTTCCGTGACGAACAAGATCAGCACACGGGCTGACACGCTCCAGTATGGCACGATATTACAATGGGTTTATTTACTATTAGCCACTCCCGGAGGCAGAGTATCAGGAAAGCCGGGAGTGTAGATGTCCATGGTGGGAGGCGGCAAGCAAGCGGATGCATGGTTTTCGCTGTGAGTGAGATTACCCTTATCAGAGTGCACGTCGTCTTATTGGCCTTCGTTGACTCTGTGCGTTGGATTGATAACGTAACGAAGGAACCGCTTGGGACAAGCGGAGAAAGTTTTGAAAGTGGGTTCAACAGTCGGCATCCTGGCAGTGCCATACACTATGTACGAGATTCCTTCTTATCTCTACATTTCCGTCTCTCCAGAGGAATGTACATCTTCACTACCGAGTGGGAGAGAGAACTGTAAGGAAAATTCCAAAGTATTCGAACGCTTGACATGCACCTTTCAAAGTCAGCCAGCTTCAAGACAGGTCTCGGTCTTGTTAAAATAAAAAAAAAACTTACAAGCAATTCTATACGTTTGTTTCGTTATACAGATTATAATCCACTGCTGACCTGGGCACTCGGTACGGCTGAGGATGTGGTCTGCCGGGCTGTTACCATCTCGGCCCCGCTCGTCCAAAAGCTCGATCGTCCGTTGCAGCTGGTGGACCAAACGTTGGTCAAGGGTATCGACAAGCTGGAGGTGAACGCACCGATCATCAAGGAGCAGCCGGCCGAAATTTACCAACAGGCACGCACCAAGGTGATCGAGACGGTGAAACCACACATCGAGAAGGTGTGCGAGTTGCGGTCCGCTTCCCAGCAGCGTGCCGCCTCGCTGAAGGATCTTTCCTGGCGGAAGGCGAACGAGGTGCTCGCCACGCAGTACGGCAGCCTAGCGGTGAACGGTGTCGACACGACGGCTCAGCTGGCCGAGCGTCTGCTCGATTACTATTTCCCCAAGTCGGACACGGATGCTGATGACGATAATGGTAAGTCGCTTCATCGCCCCATCTCCCAAACTCCTTCTACTCACACACACACTTCTATCAAACAACAGTGCCCATCTCGGCAAAGGATGATCCGGTGCTGCACACGGTACAGACGGTCGGACGTCTGTCAAACAAGGTTGCCCGGCGCGTCTACCGTACCGTATCCACGCAGGTGAAATCCCTCCGAAAGGAAGACGTGCGCGACTACGTTGCGACGCTTATTGCTGTGCTGCGTCTCACCCAGTACCTGAACTTCATCAACGAGAAGCGGCAACCGGTGGAGGGCGCCACCAGCACGCCGACCACTGTCAACCCCACAAGCAATAATACCGCCACCACGTCCGATGTGGTCGCCACCACGAACAACAGTAAAACTTTGCAGCAAAAGCAGAACTAGACCATGCTAAGGTGATCGCAAATCTTGTCGGGGTCGGGGGGGGAAGGGGGGGGGGACATCGGGGAGGGAAAACAGGGTCGTGGGTAAGGGATGTTAGGACGAATGTCACCACACGCACACGTACACATTCAGGCGCACAAACACACACACATGATGTCCTGTACGTTGTCAGGTAAAGCCATCATCAATGCATTTACACTGCAAAATGCAAAACTAAACGTTCAATATTGTATTAAATGCTGGAGTGAAGTGAAGCGGTCTAGATGATGTGATTGATCTATACATAAGGTAGCCTCCCGGGTGCCGGAAGCGTGATAGTGTAGCGGAACTTGGGGAAATGAAGGAAGCGCTCGCCTTCCTGTCTCTCTAACGTCCCGAAGTATCCAGCTTATGTGCGAGTGTGTGTGTGTGTGTGCGCCTATCCAATTGTGTGCGTGTCGTGTGTTTGTGTAAGCGAGGGTGGGAAACGACCCAAATTGCTAGCTTTCAACTTTATACAAATAATTCGATAATAAGCTTTATCTGCGCATATCGCTACCGTGTGCGTTTGGCGTCTTTGTAGGTTTATTCGTGTTTATATATGTATTTTTTATGCATATGCATGTATGCTGTGTTTTTGTTTTGTTTTTTTTTTTGTTTCAATCAGTCTTTTTTGTTTAGCCAAAAATAAAAACATGTTAATAAAACAAACTTGATTAAATCATCAAAACATAAATAATGGAATTATTAGAGCAGCGTGAGTGATACTTCAGCTGGAAAGAAAAGCTTAATATGATTATCATCTAACAGAAGAAAAAAAAAACATCAAACGTGTTATGGTTCTCCGCTTGATTTTGTTGAAGAATATTTAGCAATTATTAACATTAAGAAGGTCTGGACCTGTCCGACGACCTCCATTACCATAAAATAACAAAAATCACCTGCTGTTTGCCCAGTTCCAGTTAGTTCCATTCAATTTGGTTCACTTCTTCTTCGCAGAATGTGTGTTTATTGTTGCTTTCATATAAATGAACCAACACCAATTGGCTAACATTTCAAAATTGTTTAATAACAATCAATGTCAAGCCTGTTCTCAAAACAGTACAACCGTAGCTTGGCGGGTCACCTTCGTCAGGGTGTTGGTAACCTACATGGGGTGTGCTTTTGTTGCATTTCCAAACAAAAACCTCCAACACCCTCCCCCCCCCAGGGAGGAAAATGGCCTTTCACAGAACATTACCTTTGACGTTAATCAATCGACCCCCAGGAAGGGGGAGGCACCAGTACTGCGCATTCTGCTGATGATAATGGGTGGCACATGCAAAACGTTTGCGCAACATAACCTCAACTTAAGGTGCTGTGTAAAAAGTGCCCTGATAAGGATGTGGGTGTGCTGGAAGGAAATGGTGAAGAAGCTAGAGCTATTTTGGAACAATATCTTCCAGATATTGGCATTAAACGTTGATGGAATGAAGTTCACGGGGAAGCACTTCTAGGTAAAAGATCTTGTTCCATTCCATGAGTTAACAAGGAGCCCAAACGTCTGGAACTTTATTATTGAGAGCAAAGAAGCTTCAACCTCAGTAGAGCTCCACTTGTGATCCACTCCACTACAACTCAATCCAACGCTCCAATAATGGCGCCCGCTTGGCAAGGATCCCCTTTCCGGAACCACACTCGGAACACGCTATGGGGGAGTTTCCCCTTCCCTTTAGGTTTTGTCTCCGCGGGCTACGTACGGGGGTGGCAAAAAAATAAACATCGTCTAGCGTAGTCTTGATTCACCATCTCGTGCCCGACGTCGACGACTGTTGTGTGTGCGTCACTAGCCGTCGTATGTGTGGATGAATGACTCGCGGTGCACGGTACACTTTAACCGCGGATCACGCCACTTTCGTACTTTGATCGTTTTTTGAAAAATCAAAACCGTCTCCCCTCCGCATCCCGGCTGCCCCGCTGGGTGAGTTTGCTACGGTGCTCGCATTAACCGGGGACCGTATTGTGTATCGCTCGCGCCGTCACGCAGGGCCGGATGAGGGAGGCTCCCGTTGCCTTCGGTTGTGTTTGTTTGTTTATTTTTGCTTGTTTGCTTAATTTGTGGTACGATCGTAGCTGCGGAATGCTGTGGGCCAGTGAGTCTATAGACAAGGAATGACGCCTTAAGACGTGACGTGTAATACGTTAGGAATGGAAAGATCCTTTGACCTCACCGGGTAATGTCAGGTTAAAAAATGTCCTGTAGTACTTTTCATAAGAATATTTAAAACTCATTTCAGGACTTCACTTGCTATTCTTCAAACATGGACAATACTACTGTAATATTTTGAGTATATTTTATCTTATAACCTTTACGTTTTAATCGCTTCCTATTACTAAGAATTTTAGCTCTAATTAATGACTAAAGATGTATTACGCATACTCTTAAACAACTGATATTCTTATAAATTATTTTAAAAAAGTTTTTGTTACAGTTACAGTGCAACAAACAGTCGTACCCACACAGACGAATGCGTGACATAAATGGTGTGAATTGAACCCACAATCGTACAGTTAGTTTGAGTGGATTTTTTCCTACGGCTTCACCCTCCCGTTGTTGTTGGTATACAATAATTGTGTAATCTTATCAAATGCGATAAGACCTGGCGTGAAATGGTGATACTTTCAACCGAAGCGATTGTTTGTGTAAATTTCTGAAATACTATATAGGTAATGAAATTACATTTAAGTATATCTACATGTATTTTGTTTATAATTAGATGTCATCATAATTGTAATCACTATTTGTACTGTTTCACAATAAAATTATGATTGCGTAGCAAATTCCCGTAAAAAGATGTTCTAAATTGCATACCCTTAGGCGCATGCACGATTGCATATCTGCAGGCGCAATAAAGCAACCCTTATTATTTGAAGCTTGCGCGAGCTTTCCACATCCAAAAGTGAGGCTTTTTCGATAGGGGTAAGTTAATGATAAAAGCATAAGAGTAATTCATAGCATTTTTTTTGCAAGACATAAATTAAAAATAATTGTTTCGAGACAAGCAGTTACAGTAGATAAAATATGTAAAAAAGTCGTCCAATAAGAGCTATGTATGAATTTGCTCTATAACTATCTTTTCAAAATTTTGTGGCAAATTTTGGAAGAAAAGAAGAAAAAGAAGGAAAAGAAGGAGAAGAATTTAATCCTAATAATTTTAATCAAAGCTCCAAATTCCGTTTCGTTGCCCTGTAACCTGCACGGGCAGTAACGCACTTAAATCCTGTATAACGAATTGGTTGTAAATATTGGCATTACACTAGATTTTTCGCGATATTTTCTTATTTTTAAGTTATTTTTAAATAGCTTTTTATTGCTTTATAATTCGTCATTTGTATTATATCTTGCTGATTTCATTGTTAGCTACGCATTGTGGCGCATTTTGACCAAGCTTCGAGTTAGCATTCCGCATGCGCCCGTAGTTCGGTTACCCGAACACAACCCGAACCGAAAGCCGAACGACGAAGCGGTTGCGTTATGTTTGTTGTGCTGCGGTATATACACTGCTGCAGCCGACCTAGCACAATACAGTTCCAGAGATAGTCGAGCGCACTGCACGGTCGGACCGGTGCGTGTTGTTCCACACTTTGGCAGCATTCTGTTACGCGCTACGGTACGCACCTGCGAATTCAACGTACGGCTTACCTGACAAACGATACCCGCCGAAAACAAGAGACAGCAAGAAATTGCAAATACAAACCACTTCCGACGCGTACCAGATGGTGGCCCCATCCGTTGTGTAGTGTCCGCGTGGGTAATGTGTGGCGTGGGAGCGTATCTGTAGTGCAAAATGTCGGCATCCATTGCGGTGTTACCGGTGCCCGGCAACCAAGTGTCCAATCGTTAGTGTGCGCGCCCCAGTGCAGATCGCGGTGGTGCGGGGAAAGTGCAACACTTACACCCAGGCGCACCACATACAAACGCGACCGTAAGGGTGTGTCCGAAAACAGAAAACAGAAATCCTAACGCGAATTCGTCAATCGCTCTTTGCTATTGTGTTGTTGCGTGCTGGCATTGTGTGCGGTGTGTTGTATGAGAGACGCGATCATGCTACCACTGGTTTTGCTCACGATCGTGACGGTGTCGGCGTTCACTGTCGGTGAGGAGTTACGCTGCGAGCGCATCATGGTTGGCGCCTGTCAGAATCTAGTGTACGATATGACGATCGCGTCCGCACCGGAAACGGCCCTCCAGTACCTTGCGCACGGCACGCCAGCAGCAAATGCCGGTGCCAACTCGACGGCAACCGGCACCATCCGGACGTGGCTCGACGCGGAACGACTGGTAAGTTGTAATATCGGGGGCAGGTAGCGCTTACAGGTTTAACGAATGGCGTGAAGCTCTGCAATCAATCGGCCATTCAATCAACCGGATATCTGCCGTCGTCCAGCAATCACCTGTCGGATATGTCTGCGCCGCAAAGAAATCCTAATTGAGGTCAGATTAGTGGAGTGCTAACAGGAGGCAGACTCCAATTTCTTTAGTATTATTATAGTATAAGCGTATTTTGAAGTTATTATTTCGTGAGTTAGATTTCTTGAAGTTACCATCGACGTCTTAAGGTTAGATTCAATCTTATCCACAAGGTCGCTAATGTCTGGAGTAGTAGTGTGAAGCCAAGTCCCGGAATTATCGATAAGCTATACAAACTCTGGAACGGACAGGACCGAGGTTCGAATCCCATTCGGCCCGTTTCCCCGTACGCAGGACTGTCTATCCTGTTGCGGGTACATTCAAGTCACGGAACCAGAAATGGCAGGCCAAGACCTCTCGAGGTTGTAGAGCCAGAGAAGAAGAAGAATACAAACTCTGGCAAAAATAGTTTACAGTAGCTACCAAAGCACTACTCAGTCTACTAGCTTTCAGGACACACAGACAGACCTCAGTGTGGTGTCAGTCAACAGTTTTCCAGAAAAGGAGAACCTAATGTGTCTGAGATTGGCCGCATACAAACGAGCAATTCCTACGTACGCTACTTCCGTACAGGCGCGTATCTCAATCTTTAGCTTGAATCATCAAGATTCTTGGATAAGGTTCAGAATTGCTGTAGATGCGCATACTGCAGTTTAGTCTTGAGTCCCACAGCTCATGTCTGACATTTGCAACTCTTGGAAACCTAACGACAGTGCATCTGGGGATGATGGGCTCGTTCCACTTCTGAGGATCATTAAACAACTTCGCTAAACCTCACTCCCAGCGCTAATGAACGCGATACACCGACCGTTGAATGCACTAGTTAGCATAAGTAATTTCCCCGTTTGGTATTATCATCAAGCTACCGTGTTTTTGATGATTCCTGTGTTGTTTTTGTTTCTTTCATATCTCATCGATAACTGTGTAGCGCAGCTGGCACCGATTGGTAAAATGTTCCAATCGACACCAACCAATTAAAACCTGCCCCGGGATCGTTCAGAGTCTCCCGCACGTTTTGCGTTTAACGATCGATCGCGCACGATCGTAACCGATTCGGTGCAGTTTCACGCGGGGCCCTGATTGGGGTCCGTCGTACGCCAGGACCCGATAATTAACACCGACATTCAACGTTCGCAAAGCCACAACTCGAAGTCCACGCCCGCTTACGGCGAAATGGATGGCTCAATCAATGGCGGGCAAAAGCCGATTCGCACTCTAATTAAATTATTTCTTAACTACCCGCCAGCTGGATGCAAGGCACCGGACACCTCTGCATCCCGTGGCTTTTTGTTTGCTTTTTTTTACGACCAATCATTAAAAACTATTTGCATCCCGCACGGTCACCGTGGCCGGATGGTGCGTGGTGGTGAAAGATTATTCGAATTTAAGTGCACCTGCAGAGGGTGCGATTAAATTTTAATTGACGTCGCAGCACCCGCCCAGCCGGGTATAATGGGTTAATGTGACTGCCTTACGATCTGCAGAAGTGAAATAGGATGAATCATTTGTTTAAATACATACCTGCGTCCACTGCCGAGTAGACGATGTTTGGACTTCGTTTGAAGTCTATAAAGCCTACGCGCGAACTGTAGTTTTGCGAGTTAGACTAAGCGTTACACCTAATCCAACCTGTTTTCGGTCCTTCGGTGCTAAATTCTTGCACAGCTTAGGAGCTCTACGTACAGGTCGAATCCAGGGCTTTTTTTTCTTCTCTCAGACTCAGCCTAAGGTCTAATACACTGCAGATCGTAGATCGTAACCTCATCTCTAGTACTTGCAGCAAATCTGGCTAGAATTTGTAGATTTTTCCAAGAGTACCTACACTCTACACGCATCTTGTGACACTAAAAGTATAAAGAAGAGGAAGATTCAAGACCTAGACCCAGTCCCGTATCTAGCGGGACGCGTGACTCCCCTACAGTATGATGCAAATGTCGCTTTTCGCAAACGTGCTCTAGACGCCAACCAGCAAAAGACATTAACCCTTAGACAAACACTCTCAACAACTCCACAACTCTCTGTGTGTTTGTTATACTATTCACGTCCCAGCGCTCCAGACATTAGCAGACGCCTCTACCTTCGCCTATCTGCCGTTTTGGGGACGTTATTATTGTACGGCAGCTTACGGATTTTATTTGAGTTGCTTTGGTTTGTTTTCCCTTTTTGCCACCTGCTCTTCCCTCCGTCACCGACCGAAAACCCCCTACTGCTGTACTTTCCACCCTCGGAGTCTCTCTAAATCTCCCCCGTAACCGGTGCCCTTGCCCAGCCCCACACATACCCACTAATAGTGCGGCTTCCTTTTATCGGGGAGGCCTCCCTGTTCCCGCACCACTCTAGCGGTAGCGGGCTGGGACTTGGGCACGCGGCGTAGATCAAACGAAATTATTAAAGTTCGTTAGAAGCCGTTGCCGGCGAAGGTGTGTGTGCGAGCCACCTGAGATATGATTTTTGCCTCGGTGCGGTGTGCGGCTTCTCACTTCCAACAACTGGATGTTAACTCACTCCATTGTCCGCGTGTGTATGTGTGCAGACACGCGTTGTACCTAAATATACGCCATCCATTGGTTCCGGTCATATGCTTAAAATCTTTCCATGCCGGGTGTTCCAAGAAGCTCTCTCTCTCTTGCTCTCTTTTTCGTGTGTATCTGAGCAAGCTGTACAACTCTGTCTGCTGGTATTGTGGAAGGTGCTGTGGATATATGTGGGAGGTAGATCTTCAATTTAACTCGTTCCGTCTTTCATCTTCTTCACTGATCGACTATGTTTACGCCGTCTGGTGGACCTAGAGTTTGACCACTGATAGCAATGTTAATACCGTTGTTTATTACCTCGCCTTTTATAGTGCTGTGAAATCATAAACCTAATTTTATGGTGGCGATTAAGCGTTCAAACGACGATATTAAATTCCATTTTACATACAGCACTCCCGATACATCCGTCTGGGTGGATTGACGCGCACCCTTGTGCGAAACGGGTGCTTTGCGTGGGATCAGGACGTGAAGATAGTTTGTTAGACGTGCACGGCACATGATGTACCGTGTACAACCCATTCTACTACATACGGTACGCCATGCGGTTCTCATCCTGGTGTGATTTCAAAAGCAAAAGCATCTAAAAACACATGGCAATGGACCCCCGCGCCGGTCCCATAAAGCTGTGAGCAGCTTACGATGAAGCTGTGAAATTTCACAAGTTCCTCTCGAGATGCACGCTAAACGGCTTACGGCTTGGAGGGATTTTCTTTTCGTCTTTTTTTGTCCCCCCCCTTTCTTCAAAACCTTAACTCTTGCTTTGTTTGTTGGGTCCGCTTTAGCGGCCGAACCTGACCCGTTAGCACTTCGTGTCGGCAAACATCCTGCTTCACCACAACGGCGAACATTCATCTCCTGCCGAGGTTGCATGAAGCTTTGATCTTTCCTCATCACCGCGTCCGAAACGTGGGCTTCCCCGGGGTGACCGGCGGGACTGCAGCGTGAAGATATTTAGTAAATTAGCACTAATAACCACTATCCTGTTTCGGAGGCGTCGGTTTAATGTGATCTTCCCCCATAAGGTGCATCACCGTTAACTCGGTGAGTCGCCTTCGTCCGATTCTAGGCGGCATGCGCATTGTATTCGAGAGCCCAATTCTTCATATTTCGGAGAATCGGAGTAGTTTACTGACATATCTTAACGAAATTCAACTTTGAAACCCATTCTTCTTCAATACCCAGTTAAGGATGTCTGGAAGGTATTGATGTAGGAAGATATTGGTGAAGAATTCTACAAACTAATGCGAGTTTTCACACCTTCAGAGAGGCTTTATGCCCACTCTTGCATAAAGCATTGTAGACATCGTAGCCTACATCAGACCTTTCATATATCGTTTTTGTTTTGTTCTTGTCTCTAGGTTGCTTCGGGATTTTTTTTTTTGTTTCGGACTCTTCTATGAGGCATTGGGATATTGCAAGGATTTGTATAACTTCAGATACATATTTAAGAAGAACTCCTAAGACGGGCTAAAGAAATAGATGATATCAATAATTAGTCAAAAAACTATTATCTCTTTTACTACTCCGACTGGATAGTGAAGTCCTGCATACTGGGAAGACATCATCAACCTCTTGAGAGGTCTTGGTCTACAGAACATTCAAGTTCTTGCGTACGGAGGATTCGGTCCCTAGGCCTACCCGTATGGAGACTAGTCCTACTATCTCGATCACCCAGTCGCTCCATACAGATGTCATGCTGTGGGAAACTCTCAACGCCACTTCCATAACCAACTCGTCTAATTAGAGTTACATAGTATCTTTGTAACATTACTGAGATAGTTTCCAGCTTGACTTCGCTAAATCTCTGTTTCAACTGCATCAAAAATCACGTTCCCTCCATACTATCAGTACCTCTCGTCGACATTCTGCTCCAAGAGGGCACTCTTGCTATCTTATCAATGTCCCCTTCGCCATCCTCCCGACCAAGCCGCCACCTTCAACTGATTTCTTCTTCAAATTTATCTTTACGTTTTTTTTTCGCACGCCACATCTTCACCGCCGTTCCCCCCGGTTGCGGTCGTTTTATCTACCTGACTGACTTCTTCCACTACGCCCTGTGTACTTCACACGAATCGCCGTGCACCGCAAACCACACATCGCGTCGTCCGCAATCCGTGCGCACTCCAAAACATTAAATGGGGGAGGAGGGCGAGGAGTTCTCGAGCGAAGTGAAATAACAACAAACGGAACCGGCACGGAAATGATGCCGACAAAAGCTTTCGCCCTCTCCTCCATCTTCCGACCGACCTGGGTAGTGGATGAGTGTCTCCGGTGCGAGGGGGTGCGACACAATAATGGCAATAGATTTTTACCCAATCTTTGGAGTCTCTCGCCAGCTTTGGTCCGATGGCGGGGGGTTTGTCCATGTGATAGCGAATTTATTTATGCATTTACTCATCTCCCTCACATGCCCTACGCTACTCTCCAACTTATTACATTCGGTCATACGTATTCAGGGGGGAGAGCTCACCAAAGAAGACCTTTTTGTTTTGGTGTTTTGTTTTTGTTTCCTCAGCTTCTTCGAATGATCGGCAAAACTTGAAGGCAATTGTTGAGTGCTCAATCATCGGATCGGTCCGATGGATGTCCATAATAGATATTTCATGAAATCACATCTTCCTCCTCCGTTAGGAAGGGTGAATGATTTAACCTCTAATAAAGATGCCCTAATTGTCTTATCATTAGAGACGCGACTCCACCTCTCTCTCTCTCTCTCTTTTCTGCTCTCTTTGAGGCTTGAACTTACGCTTACGATCCCGCACTGTCTCCAAAGCGATCGTCACGCTAACGATCGAACCAAACACGCACTTGCAATCGATGCGCGTTCGGTGATTCTTTTCTCCTACAACTGACACACGCGATCAAGTTCCCGCAACACTCGTCTCAAGACACTCCACGCCGTCCGGTATCAGTGTCAATCCACATGGACGCCGGCTCACCTGTATATATGGCCGATGGTGAGGAATGTATAAATCACAGTAGTAAAAAGATTGTGAAGGCTTAGGTAAACACAATAAAGTAACATTAAGATACAGTTCCCGTCTCGATACACACAAACGCACGCCCAAACCGACATGTCGGACCGCTGGAGTAAACTTTTCGGTTTACAGCCGCGGCTAGTGGTCCGTTGAAGCGAGCGGCAGTAAAAATATTTCTAGCGCAACCGATATCTTCCCTGTCCTGGGTTTTTTTTTTGCACGTACCCAGTTGTGATTTAAAAGAGTTGCCTTAAAACGGAGAAGACAAGAAGTCGAAGGTAAGGAAAGGACGCTCGTGTAGGAGTACGACTGGTCGGCAAGGGTTGAACCCTTACTCCTTAGCATGACGGAGAAGTTGTTGGAGACAAAAGAAAAGCGATGCAGAGGGGTGGTCCGGTGGGGAAGGGGAGGAGGGGCACCAGTTTTATTGCTCCCGAGAGTCGATGTGCAAAAATCGGTCGACTTGCATGTGGCCGCAAAGCCACATACAACGGCAACAACAAAACTCGGGACGCTTGCAAACGAAGACCCTCCGTGATCCGTGACGCCAGCTAGAACAACAGCAGAGCAGGAGAACGACTGAACACAGAGCACACACACACACACACATACAGGGCCGATCACCTTTTTAACCCCTTTTCGGCCCGATGCTCCGCTTTATTGCCCCCCTGCCCCTTCCCCCGTTCCATTATTCCTCCTCCTCCTCCTCCTGGGACTCGCTTGTGAAAAATAACCCCTCAGCCAAAGGGGTTTCGGATCGGGCGGAAAGAAGTACATCAAGGGAAAAAATTCCGCTTCACCAAAAAAAAAATCCTCCCCGAAAAGACGGCAAGAGAAGAGAAACAAAAAATACGCGTCTTTGCATGACTTCCTCCCAATGTGCCGCCTAAAAGTGAGTGAGCGTAACAAAAGAGAGCGAGAGAGAGAGAAAGAGAGAGAGTGTCAGCGTGAGCGAGAAGCCCTATCTATAATGCAGTTGGTAGAAGGAGCACCGAAACCTTCAAGACCCAAGAGCAAGAGCGTGAAAAGGAAGGCACGTAGAAGGGAGACAGAGCACAAAAAACGTGCCAGCGTGTCGGTTTCGTTCTTTGATCCTTTGATGCTCCCCGGCCAGAGTGCCCGGCCGCTTCTCCCTTACGCCCTCGTCCACATTCACACGCTTGCCTTCCACGGTCGCAAATTGCTTACCTTTTACCGGTCCCCGGGGGAATCCACCCGTTGCCGTGGGCCCGCCCGCCAAAGCCCAACCAACAGAAACAAAACCCGTCCAACTTATCCGTCCACTTTCCGGCCCGATGCGATCGTTTCGTGCGCTGTGGTGCGTTTTTTGCATTATGGGTCCGCATCATATCGCGTGTGTGGACAGATTTGCTTGTTTTTTTTTTTGTTTCCGTGTTTGTTGTTGATGTTGTTTTAAGGTTTTATTTTATGAGGGATATAAAAGTTGTGTAAGTTTATTACGTTATAAATGAAACGAAGGATTAAAAGTACACAACGCAACCGGGTAATCTTGGGCGGAAATTGAAGAAAAATATATAAATATATCATAACGTCTCTGACAGCTATCCCTTTCACGATTGAAAGCTACTAATACAATTAATTTTAATTCCACATAGAAAAGATATCTTAACATGCTCTGCACCATATGGCTGCCGATCGCTGTGATAAATAATTATCCAGTTTCGCATAACTAGATTTAATTTCTTTATAGTGCTCTTGTTTTTTTTTTGTTTTTTGCCAACCAGCATCTGCATTTTTGTTTTTGTTATTTTTTGTTCTTGTTTTGCATCGTAATACGATCATTCTAACTAGTCGATTGACCGTTTGGCGGTTTTTGTCTTTTACTGCCTACCCACACACCATCATTGCCACCCGACCAGAAGAATTGTTCCCACTTCGCGTCCACCTGTCCTAAT